>LPNX011086848.1:147753-177123 GCA_001517045.1 Pseudotsuga menziesii | reverse complement strand
GCTGAAAAAAACCTCGGTCGAGATATTAAAACCTCGGTCGAGGGCTTGTTAAACCCTCGACCGAGGTACGTTTTTTGGTTTTTGCCGAAATGCGCTTGCAAAAAAGTGTTACCCGGGTCTGTGGATTCACCCCTTTAACTTCTGCCTATCTAGGACAGAGTATCACATGGAAACATATGATGGACCTTTTGCCATGATACAAAGTATTGAATACTTGGAACCACTTCTTGAACATTTTAGTGAAGAGGAGATCCATGATACTCCCAGTGAAGAAATTCCTCGTGTTATCATAGACAACGTCGAATGTGTGGAAGCCCCTCCAAGTTATTTAAGAAAGGAAAAAATTAACCAGCTTATTAAAGAATATGAGGTCTCTCTTAATACACAACAAGATTCTAAAGATGGGAACATCCATGACAATCACATTGAAGAGTTTCTTGAAGAACCCTTATTTAAAAACCATCCTCATATCACTTTAACAGAAAATAACAAAGACTTGGCAAAGCTAGAGGGACCCATTGAGCAACACATCCCAAGTGATCCCATTGAATATGTTCATAAAGGTTCCTTGATTGAAGATATTATTGAATATCCTCTTCATGATATCATAATAGAATCTATTGAAAATTTGGAATATTCCCATGATTATATTATTGATAATGATCACAGTTTTTCTCCAGATTTACCTCAAGAAGAAACCATTGCAGAAGTCGATAAAGAAAATTATGATAAGATCTATATGGTGTGTGATGACACTAGGCCTTGTTCTCCACATGTTGATGAATGTTTGAAAATTTTATTGCCTTGTAACATTTTTGAAACCAAATCTTCTGAAAAAGATTGTTATGAATACAAAAAAAAACTGGATAGGCAGGAGCATGATGCCATGGATGAAGAGTCCCCCACATATAACATGGATGGGGATGATGACTATTGGAAATTTATGGAAAAACCCATCTACGATATGTCCACCCAAGGGAGTGTTCACTCGGGAACTTAGATTCATATCATCCCAAATCATTTACACAAGTATTAACAACAAGTACTACGAGATGCAATGCATAGAAGAGTCAGATTTGATACAGTTGATGGAGGGTCAGCTTGAGCCTACATTTTTTCATTCAAAGGTTTCTTATGATATGGAGAATCCTAGTGTTTACAAAGAGTGTTATCAATCGATAAGCCCTTTTGATATATGTGATGGAGTTGTTGACCTGCTTCATCATGCAAATGTATACATTAGCCCTATCCAGGATTGGATAGAAGAATCCTATGGAAGCTCATGCCAATTTGGGAAGCAATTTGATGAAGTGTTATATGCTTATGATATCCCATCTAGCCCGCTCATCCTGAATATCGATGCAGGATTGCACTTTCTAATAAATATGTCCTTTCTTTGGATGGTAACCAAAGACAAAGGAAAAAATTTAATTTTTTATGAAATGTTAAGGTGGTTGCATTGGATTTATCATTTCACTTAATGTTTGACTATGTTATGCTTAGAGTAGGAAAATAATCTCCTTAAAATTAGCATTACTTTTTGCATTTTTTTATGTATTTAGGAATAATAATATTTTTTCTTCAGTTCAAGTTTCATTTTTCCATTTACTTTGTAATAAAGAAACATAATGGTTTGTTGGATTTTACAAGATTTTGTGCTGCTAGGGTTGGCTTGTCAAGTTGAGATGTTTTTACACATTATTGAAACTAGAGATTCTATGGTTCTCACATGCTCTCTTTGCCTAAAGACCGGATCAAGCAAACATCCCGCAATAAGAGCCAGATGTTACCACATGATTTGCACTCAGTTGGACTTCTAACTGATCAACCAAAAATGAACAATTACTTCTTCAATTTTTAAGGTCAGAAGTCCTTGCAAACCTTCCTAGGCCCTTTTTTATTTTTTAACATGTTCATACCTATAAAATGAGTTAGAATGATGACTTTATGTAAAAGGTTTGGCTTCTTAGGACTTATTTATTAATGAATTATTCTAGGCTTTTTTTCCTTGTTAATTATTTATTGTTTTTAAACAATAGATAATTTTCGAGTTTTTCACCCAAACCTCCAAAGCTGGAATAATTGCATTATTAATTAAGCCTTGGGAGATTATCAAAACCTATGTGTCGATGTATATTACCATGATAATAATTATTTTGATTCATTATGAACATGTCCTAATTCCCCCATAGGTGTTTTTTAATTTCTTGAAAATTTTATTTATTTTTCCGTTTTTACAGGCTTATTTTTTATAAGTTAATTGTAAAAATGTAAAAACTCATAAAAGTGTGGCTAGGAGGTTTTTTTTGACATGGGAGTGCTCATTTTCTAACTCAAAGCACCCACTTAATCCCTAGACCCACTTTCCTAAGTTTTCGAGTAATTATTTAACCCCAAAATTAATAAATACTCGAAAAACTCAAAAACCCAAGAAAAAATGAAATATTAAAAAATTCAGAAATTAAAAAATAAAAGATAATTGTCAAAAAAGAGTTGGGTGACTTGGAAAATCATTTAGACAAGTAGCCGAGAAAGAAAGACAAGTATGATGTTGCCAATTCGGAGAGTTTTTTGAGTTTGGAAGTTTCCTCTCCAAGTGGGGAAGCACATCCCAAGAGAGATGGAAGTTTGGGTGATGTGGATGATTTTTGGTGATGTGGATTCCAAAGTTTTGGAAGTTGCTTTTCCTTTTTTCCTTTATGTGAGTAGATATTATTTTTGTATGTTTTACTTGTTTGTATGCATAGTATCTAGTCTTTTTCTTAAATACTCCCGGATATAATGCTTTGGTGTAGTATTGTTCAAGATGTGCAGGGATATCTAGCATGGAGGAGTGCTGGTTCTTGTTTGATTCCACCATATCTCTACGATTTATTTAAGAATATTTAAATCCCTCCGCTCTCTACTTGAGGAATCCATTTCCCAAGCTTCAAAGCTTTGGGGCATCTTTATTTTCCTTCTTCCGTCACTTAAAAAAAATTCAAATTTTTGTTACGAGTTTTCATTTTTTTGCATATTCGAATCTCACTGAAATATTGGAATATCTTAGCTTTATGATTTACATATGATAATTTAAAATATTTATATCTGATCCTTAAATTTTTATTTTTCAAGATCTGATTGCAAGTAAGTACTAGTTTGATTCCTGAAATTTTCTATCTTTAAAGTACTTAAATATTTTTTATCAAATTTTTATGTTTTAAACTGATTTTCTATCATATTTAATAAAATTTGTTTGCTGTTTTGCAGCAGAGATTGATCCAATAAAGAGTAACTCTGGCGAAATTTTGAAGATCCAAGTCAAACCGGAAACCCCTCTTCTCATACTGCTTTCATTGGCCATTTATCAAAGGACCTTAATTGTATAAACTTGCCATTTATATTCTACAAAGGAACACAAGTCCTTCTTTCTTCTAGTCATTGTAAAAAAGAGAAGCAAGTGGGCAGTCAAGTTCCCACACCCAATCCCCCTAGGGGGGATTCGCACTGTTTCATTTTTTTATTATTTTATTTTTTGTTTTTTTTTTCGAGTTTATTTTAGGTTTCTAAAGTAAAATCAATCAATCCATCTATGCTGTCGGTAACGAGAGTATCGGCATAGATATTTGATAAACTCACACTTAGCTTTAAAAAACTTAAAATATCCAAGACTTCAAGGCCCCGTATGATCTACACCACTGCAGCTTGTCTGATCAGTTGGCTGTATCAGAAAGGGATACAAATTACTAGATTTAATAGGAAAATGTACATAAGTTATTTTCTCGAGAACTCAGGAGGTTGTAAAGGGAAACTACTACAGAGTTAGGGGGCTACTCCAAGCAGGTTCATCCTCGCCCCATTGGAAACTTGGTATTACCTCTTTAGCACTCATTTCAAAGGGACTTGACTTGTTGGGACAAACCCACAATTAACCCATGCCCTTAATTACTCACTTAATAATCTTAAAATTGACCAACTCAGAAAACTACAATACTTCACAAGACTTAAGTAGCAACCCTTACACAAGCACTCCATTAGCACTGGTCTATATTGGCAATCTTATTTATTTTTATGTTTAAGTTAATTTCTGTGTTTTGTGGAATGCTATTTGATTTGCTAGTTATTTATATCATTTGCAGTTCATCTTAGTTGTGATATTGTATTTCATCTCATCTCCTAGACTAATTTTTTTATTTCATAGATTAAACACCATAGTTTATTTTACTAGGGACCACCCCTCTTGGCTTCACTAGGAGAGAGCCTAGACGAAGGATTCAAGATCAAGTGATAGCACTTGACTCTTGCTTGCCCCCACGGTCGTACCCAGTGGCTTGAAGATTTATGCCACGTGACCCGAGGTGCGAATTAGGCAGCAACAAAGCCTATGAAACCAAAGGCTCTACATGAAACAAGACATCAGCCCCACTTTGTATACAATGATGTTGCGCCCCTTCCCAACAACTTCTTTGCAAGGAAGTGTGGACGGGTGTGCTCCTTTCCTCTCCTACTTCACCTATACATTTAAGATAGAGGTGATAGCTTACTAGAAAGGCCCAAAGCCACTAATCTAGATCAATGGCTTGCAACAATCAAAGGAATTTTGCTTTGAACCCTTGCAAAGTCTTAAGATGGGCTTGGCGATAATGACAAGAAGATGGAAATCATTGCCTCCAATTCCCAATAAAATAGTTGATGATACAAATCAAATATCAAGGTTCAATAGGATTGCAATAGAATAAAGTATTCAAAATAAGGTGTCAAAAACAGAAAACTAAAATTACAGAACAAAGGTGCCAAACCACTCTTCTCAAACAGAGAACAAAAAATTAAAAATTGAATAAACAACCTAGATCCTCATGAGGAATAAGGTGTTAAAATATTATAACCCTCAAAAATTAAACTTGGAAAATATTCAAGTTTATGATGTGAATCACCAATCCCTAGAACATATAAAAAGAATTTTCACCAAGACCATTGTCACAACTAAGATGTGTGATCAGGAACTAATAAAGTAGGAGCTTCTAGCCAACAGAAGCAAGCAATCACTGTCCTGTATGAGATATTACAATTATCAGAAGCATCTCACATTCTATGTAAGCGACCCTTTGTCTAAGCAGCAAAGACTTGGGAGACTCTATTCCACCAAATCTTCCCAGGTCTCACGCACATATGTTGGCCTACTTATGCAAAGAGATGGTCCATAAGGAGTTATGCAGAGAGACGGTCCATCAAGAGTAAGGGGTAAGAATACCAGTCGAGGAATTCAAATGTTGGAGGGGGAGTAATAACTCCCCCACTTTACAGACCAAGCAAGCCCCACTGACAACCATTTCTACTATAAATCTCGGAAAAAAATTTCATGAGCTAAAAAAGCATTTCCGTTAACATAAATGTTTCAGAAATATGAAACAATCTCAGAAATATTTTTGAATTCAAAAGTAGTTTAGTGGTTTCCAGCATTTCTAGAAACTTCGTGAGTTGTTTTTCAGACCCATGAAACTGAAAAAGCTGAAAAATCATTTACGTTAACATAAATGTAGTTATTAGTGTAAAGCTTCACAAGTCATGCATTAAAATGACCTTAAAGACACTAGCACAGTCCATATACAAACACATGGATACAGAGGCTTTGACTGACTGAATTTTTACTTTTATTAGAAGTGCAAGTGTTCTAGAATGACTGAGCATGCTCTAGTTTTGTTCATATTATATTACCTTCCTTGGTTATTCTAGCTAATAACAAACTTTAATAGGCGTTGATTAAATTTTGCTCTGAATTCCTCTTCTTTCTCCTTGGTTGATTCACTCATACGAGGTGGCAATGTCCCCGACATTGCATCTGTGATGGTTAGCGGTTTACAATTGCCTATGCAAAAATTTAAAACTCAATAAAAATAGATTAAATTTTGCATCCGTGATGGCTAGTGGTTGGCAATTGTCTATGCAAAAAATTAAGACTCAATAAAAATATATTAAATTTTGTTATAGCCTACTTAAAACTCAATAAAAATAGAATAAATGTTGTTATAGCTTACTTAAGCATCCCTTGACGATGGTAGAGATTTGACTACATAGAAGATTCTAGACTCAAGTTATATTTAAATGGATCCAAAGTGAGGATGAGCTTTACCATCTTCGAAAGAAATACTACTACATCTCAAATAGGCCATGAAGGACATAAAGACAAGCCTAAATACAAAGTGGGGATGAACCATTTTTTATTGGGTAGATGATAAATTGTTGATGCTTTTCTCCTCTTTCTACATTAGCTTTCGCCTAGCTAGTGGTTTGTAATTTCCTATGCAAAAAACTAAAACTCAATAAAAATAGATTAAATTGTGTTATAGCCTACTTAAAACTCAGTAAAAATGGAATAAATGTTGTTATAGCCTACTTAGGCATCCTTCTAAGGATGGTAGAGATTTGACTACTTAGAAGACTCTAGACTCAAGTTCTATTTCAATGGATCCAAAGTAAGGATGAGCTTTATTATCTTTGTGAGAATGACTACTACATCTCAAATAGGCCATGAAGGATATAAAGACAAGCCTAAATACAGAGTGGGGATGAACCATTTTTTATTAGCTAGACGATAAATTGTTGAAGCTTGTTGGGTGGTTAAGTTAATTCCTTCGGTATCAGAGTTGGAAACCAACTTCTCCTTCTAAAATGGTACCCACCTCTCTCTTGGATTTGCACATTTGGGCTTGAAAAGCAACTTATCCTCTAAAGGAAGTGTAGAAAGGCAAAAGGAAGGAAATGAAAGTGAGGACATGACTCCATATACGATCTTTCTAGGTAAATTTTTTGTTCATTATAGGAAGTGTCATATTCAAAATATGACATTTTCCATTCCATGGGTCGATTAAGACTTTGGATTTCTTATTACACGCAACCTTTACTATCATAACATCACTCATAATAACACTGGTCACAAAATATTGGCAAGTTTAGATTAATCAATCTAACTGTCCAAATTCAACAAGACTCATTGCATCAAAAACTAGATAACTCTTAATTAACACGATTAGTCAACTTAGAACCAATCAATTTTTCATAGTGTTGATGAAGGTTCACAGATAAGCATAATGGATATTATTAAAAACATGGAATTTTTTTTCATTTTCAAACATTTTCTCCACTCTTCATTGTTTGTGTCTGAGGGTTTCAACATTTTCAACAACATTGGCTTCTTGCTGCAATTGCATTTAAGGTTTTGCTTCTAAATACTTGCAAATGTTTTAGAAAAGGGAAATAGCTACAAGAAAAGCATTGAATTTTTGTAGTTCAATTCTCTCAACTAGTTGCAAAGCTAAATTGGTTCGACATTGTAGGAGGCATTTTGAAGACGAGATTCTTAGTAAATCTGATTTGGATATACTAGGAATTGAGTAGCATAATTTCCTTCAGATATATTTCTCGAGAATGGTTACATATTCTAAGTAAACTTAATCTATGGAGCGAAAAAAAACATTTTGGATCTTTTCTCTATTTTGGGGGAAAAATATTCAGTTGTCTTAGAGTAATGTTCATTGAATAGATTATTGGCCACAATTTAATTTCGTTCTGCCTATAAATCCAGTGGTATATGAAAGTTTCCCCAGATCACAATATCTGTGGCAGGGTCCATTCATCTGATACCTTTCTTTTTTATGGCATCCCATTACTTAATGCCTTGGATTCAAAACAATGTTTGGATTTATTGTCTACAATCACCTAGTTTTGTGCTTGGCAAAAGGCCACAGTGCCATCCAACAAAAACCCAAAAATTCCTTTTTGAAAATCAAGATAACCAATGGCCAGTTTTGTTCTAGAATTTTGTATGTTCAATAAATCCTTCTCATTAATTTGAATTCGGATTTGGTTGCTAGGTAGCTTGAAGTACAAACATGCAGTTTGTTAACTAATTCTACAACAATGCTTACAACTATTGCAATATATTTTTCCAAATGTTTAAAACTATGTATAACAGATAAAAAAACTTCATGTTAATTCAGAATCACTGTTCGCTTACAGTTTTTCTCCCCCCCAAAAAAATCCATAACAAAAAAAACCTTTCCATTAATCCAGAACTACTTGTATTTATAGTTTTCTCTAAAAGAAAACAATTGCCTCCTCTATGCTCTAACGTATATAGTCAAGATCTGCCTAGATTTGGCCCTTCATAGCACCATCCTTAAATTTTTAAATTTAAATCCATCAATGTTCAAATTTTCCAATGCTATTTTTTTTTGTGAACAATCAATGGCACTAAAGTGGTGGCTTTTAAGCTATCATCATGGACAAATCCATGTTGATTTGAGCTACAACACTCAAGAAATCAATCACCAAGCCCATAGAATATGACCTATGTCGCGCATTAATCAAAGTATGGTGTTTATAGAAGAAGATTTGTGTTGAACACCAAACTTTAATTTGCATGGTAGATTGCTAAAAATGAAAGGATCTAACAGATATCAAGAGAGAAAATATTTGTTATGCTTAGCAATCACGCTATCATCAATAGCAAAGTTTTTTTGGGCATTTCATCGTTATCTCTAGTTGTGCATTGCAAATCTAAAACCAAGATAAGAAGGTGGAATCAAAGCCTGATGAGTTAAGGAGTTTAGCCCCACCAAGACAACATTGCTTTCTTAATAAGTTAGCTATTGCAAGAGATAATAATTACCTCCTTTATCCTCTAATGTAAATAGCCAAGGTTTCCCTAGATTTGGCTTTTTGTAGTTCCATCCTTAAACTCTTAAATTTAAATCCATTGATGTTCAAATCGTCTAATTTTTTTTTATGAACAATCAATGGAAGTAAAGTGCCATATTTTAAGCTATCATTACAAACAAAGAAATGTTGATTTGAGCTACAACACTCAAGAAATCAATCACCAAGCTCATAGAATATGACCTATGTTGAGCATCAATCAGCGTATGGTGTTTATAGAAGAAGATTTATGTTGAGCACCAAGATTCAATTTGCATGGTAGATTGCTAAAACTGAAAGGCTCTACTAGCTATGAAGGGAGAAAATATTTATTATGCCTAGAAATCACTCTATCATCAATTGTTAAGTTTTATCGATTATTTCATCATTACCTCTAGTTGTGCATTGCAAATCTATCATCAAGTGTTAAGTTTTATTGATCATTTCATCATTATCTCTAGTTGTGGATTGCAAGTCTAGAACCAAGATAAAAGGGTGGAACTAAAGGCTGATGAGTTAAGGAACTTGGTAGGCCACTAAGATAACGCCACTTTCCAAAAAATTAAGGTATTGCAAGATGAGGGGTCATATGAAAGGAGGCCACGCATTCTTAATTAACCAAACCCAAGAGAAAATGGTAGAAGTCAAGGGAGCATTCTAGAAGTCCAATATCTTACAAGTGTCATGCTTGATCTATAGATGGATGGCACAAACCTTTGCCGTGTTGAAACTTGAGAAAAGCAACCAATTCTAATTTTTGATAGCTTGGAATCTTGAAAATTGGAAGACATGAATGAAGGTGATAATGAGGACATCTCAATCCTAGAAGTACTAGCAAAGGGCAGCAAGGATGATAGTGACAAGCATCATCAAGAATCGTTGACAAGTGTGTGAGAAATGTATGCCCCTCAGTGCATTTATTATTACATACAGAATTTACTATGATTGCACCACTCATAACAACAAAGGTCACAAAATACAGGAAAGTTTAGATGAGGCAACCTAACTAGCCAAACTCAACAAAACTCATTGCAACAAAACCTATCTAAGTCTTAATCAACTTTAGTGGCCAACCAAGCATCCATCAAATTTTCATAGTGTCGATGAAGCTTCACAAACAAGCACAATGGATACTATTTAAAACTTAACTTTTTTTCCTCATTTTGTTTAAAAAACTGTTTCGATATAAATAATTTTGTTGTTATATAATTTTGAGTTAAGTTGCAATTGTTTTTATTCTTTTTGAATTTGTACTTTTAATATATAAACATATTCAATTTCTTCAAAATCCTTTTTTGAATATGAAACTTTGAGAAAACAAAAGATCGCAATTATTTTGGCAATATTAGGACAGAACCCATGTCTCATCAACAATCAGTGTTTCAAGACCAATCCATCTAAGTTGGAACTAAATGGCTAGTGAATGTTGTATGACTACTTCATAGCATCAATACGGTGCTGCAAAGTGGTTGCATATTTTAAGGTTGAAAATGAAGCTTGTGGCATATGGTCCACAGCATGAAAATTTGTATACTGTTATAAGAATGCGAACTGATTTATTTCATACCTTACATCAGAAGGCCTATACCTTACATCAGAAGGCCTAACTGTCGAACCTTCAGTATTCATCAATTTTTCTTTCTTCTGAGATAAATTCTATGCATTGCAGAAAGTGATTATCTTGGGTTCCATTGAGTTCAAGCCATTTTAACTAAGCTGTGCCTTATTTCTAGAATTTGATCAACGGATTTACATTTTTTTTTTGCAAGAGATTGTATCAATATACTTTCCTAGCACCACAAAGTGACTAGTTCCAAGAAAACCCCACATCATTGGAAGGGTGGGATGTTACTTGTCATTTTTGATAGCTATGTGTATCACCCAAGCCACAATAGAACATGGGATTCTAAAATGCACAAGGCATCGATTGATCTCTAACTCTGTCAATTTAAAAGCAAAACAACTGAGGAAAAAGAAGAGGAATTTAGAGGAGAATATAATCAATGCCCATTAATGCTGGTTAATAGCTAGAATAACCAAACAATGTGATATAATATCATTAAAAGTGCAGCATGCTCAGTCATTCTAGAACATTTGTAGTTCTAATAAAAGTAAAAAAGTCATCATTTAGTGTTCAAGAACTTTAAAGTCTTTGGGGAATTTAAGATGATAGATAAAGAATTGTGACAATCATTAAACAGGGCCTTAACCCATCCCTCAACTGCTGAACCAATATTCCCTGTAATTATAATTCACCAAGACAAACTCCAACAAAGCCATATACATTATAATAATTGCTAATGTAATTCCATAGCCAAAAACTAAATCCTACTCCTCAATTAAATGGCAGTCTAATCCAAACCCGCCTCAAATAAACATCCATTACGCTAAATATTTCAAACCCATCTCAGATAAACAAACTAAAATATTCAAAGCCAACACATAAAAAGCTCCATGGAGCTGACATGTCCAAACCCATATCAAACACAATTAAAAAAAAATGCAATGTACAATAGAAAATGTCAATTTCCAACAAAATTCCCATAGATAATTTGAAATCCAGTCCTTGAACACCAGAGTTCTTTAATGAATTTACAATTCAGCTAAAAAGAATACAACGCCTTGAATTATTTAGAAAGTCGCCTTAAAGCTCTTACCACTTTGTATAAAAAGATCACTGTAGCAGGTAACACCAATTGATAAAACTGCTTTTGCTCCACACCTCATGAAGCCGGCTTAGATCAGGAAGGCCTTTATATACAGAATTTCAGGCGGTTCCTTATATTAAAATGTAGACAGATAGACTATTCATATATTTCTTCTTGTTTCTTTATCTGGTTAAAAAACCATACAGCGGGGAAGCTAGTTCTATTCTCTATTATGTTCTTTGAGATAGTGTAGGAAATAGTATGACAGTATAGACTGGAAACCGGGAATCCAGAGAGAAGTGTTTCTATGAAATCCAACCTGCATCAAGAACAAGGGCGGGGGATCCGGGGGAATAGAGCAGGCTGAAATTGATCTTAATTTTGTTGATCCTTTTAGAGCACAAAATGATTCGAAACGAGTTGATCGAGTGAAATCACAAGCACTTCGTTCGAAAAACATACATCCCTGGAAGCCAGAAGCATCGAAGCAAGCGAAGGGGTTTCAAGTGATCTACGCCGTTGTTGACACGATCCTCCGTAATGGTATTATGGAGTTCTGCCATAAATTAATGAGGCTGTATGCGAACTGAATTCTCTGGTTCCTGCATCTCACCCTCAGCACCACCAACATAGAAGACGAGGAGGAAAAGGACAGGCTCCATTAAACTGTACTAAATGCACATCTTGGCTTCCTTGAATTCCCATTCAAAACTACTCCCGTCATCAACGATGCCAACGCCCGAGGTTGGCTTTCCAATGCTTACGTCAGTCAGCCAAGGACCAATCACAAAATTTAAAAATCAATTAATTTAATTTTTTTTAATTCTGTAAAGTTAAACGTTAGCTTTTCTTTAAATTTGAAAGCAAATTGAACCATATATAAATTTCCCCATCGAAGACATAATAATCATGTCTTTTTCAAAACACTTATAAAGTGCCTCAAACATATAATCTAGGTTTTGATGAGACGTCTCATCTAGGCTTTGATGAAACCCGCATCAATCTTTAAGAAGTCTTCAGATTCTTCAAAATAATGTGCACTCCTATATACTCACTGCTCTTTTTGAGATATGATTTGCAAGCTATTCATGAATCATATATAAGATAGGGATAAAAACAAAAAATGACATTTACTTGTTTGCATTAAATTTTGATTATTATAATATTAACAAGTGAAATAGCAGCAACGCTGCTTATACCTCCCTCTTAGAAATATTTTATTGTGATATTGTATATAGTTTAAAGCTAAAGGTTAAAGAAATTATGAAACATTCAAACTTGAAACAATGTATTAATTGTTGCCATGGTACTTATATTTCTATGTGAGATTATTTGTTGTTTATACGTTGTTGCATTACTTGTTATTTCTTGTAACTGTCATTGTTTATATTTCTATGTGTATATCAATTAATTAGTTATTAAGTAAGTCCTTGAAATTAAAAATCCAAAATGAGTTTACTTGTCTTTGTGAATATGAGAGCTTTTGTCACTACCAATAGTTGAGATAAGCAACATAGATGCCTAGTACTTGCTCTTAAAAATAGTTTAATAAATATTATGTAAGAAATGGATATTGAATAACATTAACAATGTTGAATGCCTAATAAATACTTAACAATATAGATATTAAAAATGTAACAACAATTGGAGATTTTGAAAAATCTGAATTCCAATGTAAGCACCAACTATTACAATGAAACTTTCAAAAAGATAATTTTTTAAAAACATAGAATGTGTGGCATTGTTGTATATAAATATACGCTAATCTAATGAAAAATAATAATAAAAGGAAATATTTACAAGCGTTTATAAAAATAATGCATCTAAATCTTAACCCAATCTCAAAGAATGATCAAATTTTCTCATTTAAAAAAAAATTAATACATTATCAAATTTAAAATAAAACAATTATATTAATTTTAATACTTCTCATTCTAAAAAAATCTTACACTAAAATGTATTAATATATTATCAACTTTAAAATAAAACATTTATATTAATTTTACATAAGCCATACGCCATAATTAACTTAAATTTGCATTAATTTGGTGAATAAAAACTTAAATTTGCTTTCATATATTTAAAACTTAAATTTGCTTTCATTTGATACCTACTTTTTTGAATCAACCGATGATTCCACATAGATATCTTGACTTTAAACAAGAATATTCAGCACTCTAGATATTTGATATGACATTTAGTATTGAAAAATGGTTCACCTCGTAAGTAAATTAGAACCGTCCATTTAATTTGATAAGAAAACGGAAATCAACATCAAAATCTCACAAGTGACAAATTAGACTATTCTTTTAATTCGTACAACTATTTTAAACCATGAGAATATCAAATTTTAGTACTAAATTATTATAAATCAAAGCAAACAATTATTTTTTTTAGAATTATCTTAAACTTTATCTATCTATTAATTATTAAGGGAGATCCAATTTTTTTTGAAGGTTGTAAAATTTTTTAATTTTATAATTTTCAAATATTCATAGAAAATTTACACCTAGTTTTAATTTTTAATTTTATTAGTCAACATGAATTTTTTAATTATTTTTATAGATTTATCTTAAACTTTATCTATTAAGTATGGAGAGAGATACAATTTTTGTAAGGTGTAGATTTTTTTAATCTTAATTTTTTTAAATATCTATAGAAAATTTACAGAGTTTTAATTTTTAATTTTATTAAACAACATGATTTGCTTTTTTAATTATTATTTTTATTTTATGAATTAATGCTAATTTTTATTTTATTATTTTTTATTATTTTGTAAGTATAAAACACAAAGCGATTACTATATTTAAAATTTATAAAACAATAAATAAATCTATCCTTTACTTTACTAATTTTTTAAAATTAAAATTTAATTATGATTATTATTTTAAACTTTTTTGTTATTTGTAAAATTTATAATCGAACTCATTTTCCATCATAAAAATGATAAAAAAAATTAAAATATATTTTATCCACTCATTCTAACCCTAACTACTTATAATATAAGAGTTTTAAATCACTATTATTATTTAAAACAAGATTCTTGCATGGAAGAAGTAAGGTGAAAGCAACTCTCTTTGTTCATCGGATTTTCTCTGTGTTACCACGACCTACTCCTCAAGCTTGACGAGTATTTAGCCAACACACCTACTAAAATCGAGCCTTCAATTGGAATTGCTTCGGCTATTGCAACTATATCAAACAGTAGAGAATCTCCATCTGTTTTCATGTTTCCAGTGTTGAAGTTTCTCAAATTTAATCCGAAACGCAGAGTGAATAGCTCCTTTTCATTATTTTTGGATCAGCTGATCTTGGTGTCCAGGCTCTCTTAGCTGAGTAGTAAAATAAAGTGAGCAGTAATCATAACTTATGGCGTTGGAAACAGCTTCTCCTAATAACACAGAGGGTTCTTATCAGCATGAGCATGGTCCAGTGGTATCAGCAGAAAGGATTTTAGAAGATGTATGGGCTCATTTTATTGCAGCACGGAAGTCTGATCAACCAATACATGATGGGCTGCAACCAGCGAATCATACGAAAGAAGAAAGCTGCTGCAATGTAGAAGATCAAGATCAAGGTCAAGTACAATATCCTCTACTTCTTCCTCTGAAGGAGAATGATTCAGAGGACATGATACTCTTCCAGCTTCTCAATGAGCCTGCTGCCAACCTTGGATGGACTGCAATTCATAACCATCAGGAGATGGCGATCCCTGGAGCGACTGGATCCATGGCCTATACACCTGCAATCTGCAACACTAAAATGACCCAGGCACAGGGTGAAGCTGTAGAGAAGCCGAGTACAAAGCGGTACAGAGGGCTCCGCAGACGTCTGTGGGGTAAATTCGCGGTGGAAATAAGAGATTCAGGGAGGCGAGGAGCTCGGGTGTGGCTCGGGACTTTCAAAACGGCTGAGGAAGCCGCCATGGCTTATGATAAAGCTGCTCTTCTCATTCACAGAACTCGGGCCTCTTTGAATTTCCCCATCGAGGTCGTTACGAATGCTTTGGCAGACACAACTGAGAAATGGTCCTCTAAGCTTATATCCTCTAGGCAGAAGCAGAAGCAGAAGCATAAGCACATCAAAGTCTCCCATCATCATATCGAGCTAAGAAAGAAAATGGACGCGCTAGATGCTGGCAGTACTATTAGAGTTGATTTTAGCAAAGACGATGCAATGAGCAGCATGTCGCAGAAAATTAGAAGTAGTGATGACATACACAGGGTGGACTTTGTATTGGAATCCCCTCCACTGGAGAAGCGTTTTATATGCAGTGCTGCCAGGGGATTGGTTAACGAAACAAAAATAATATATGCTTAGCCTTTGACTCAGCTGTTTGAATTATAAATAACATAATAATAAAATATAAGAAATGCTGATGTCATAGTTGCCATGTGTCAAGTGAAAACCGGATACCAAACTCCAAAGCTAACATCATTCTTTATTGGCCAATTAGAAGTTGACAAAATAGTTCTTTTAACAAAATTAAAAAAAATATTTTACAAATCCCTAAGTTATACTTTACAAAACATATTTTAATTTTCTAAACCTGCATCAAAATAGAGCAACTAATACCAAAGTCAACCAAAGTCAAAAGGTGATCGATTACAATATACCTGCCTAAGGCAGGTATAATAAGAATATTAAAATGTTAACGTATAAAAATTATTAAAAAGATTTAAAGATATCTTTATAATTATTATTATCTTCATAATATAATTTTAATTATATAATGGTAAAAACATGATTTTTTTCCAAACTCAAATTTAATAAAACAATTATAATTTTTTTAAACAAATTTCTATTATAAAAATTTTAAACATAATTACAATTTTAATGTGATGCAAGTTTTCTTACGTGGTGAAAAGTATTCTAAATAAATATAAATCTAAATTTGTTCCCCCATTCTGAATAAAGAGAACTTAGAACATTTTATATCTTCACATTTTGTGAAACAAAAAGAACATTCAGTAAGAGATTAAAAGATTTGGGTTTTTTTTGTTATTAATATTTATGTCAAAGGTGTTTTCCCCATGGAGATGTAGTCTCGGAAGATTCCTCGTCTCTGTGGCCATTCGCATTTCGACACGTGTGGCGTCGTATTAGCAAATGGATTGATGGATTAATTGCGAGTTGCGGGTCGTTCTTTGCAGTTGGTGTTTAGTGTGTTTCCCTGATAGATGATTTGCGTGTATTCTCTACTCTTCCATTTGTTGTTCTAAACCATTAGTCCTCGCGATTTTTTGTACAAGATTTTACTTTCATTCCCTGTGGTTAATTTATCTCGATTCAGCAAACTCATTGCTTTCTGCATATAAACGCCTTTGCTTTCTGCATATAAACACACGTGGAAGTAACCACATATTTATTTTGGTGCGCTTCATTTACACTTTACAATTTCTTTAAATTTGCAGGACACTAGCAGTCCATAGTTATATTATGCTATTTTGTAATCGTAAACTGGGCTAAACTGGACTAAATAGTAAAATGGAGTTTTACAAGCACATTCCAAACAATTGAATCCTGCGGAGATCACCAACGATTTTTTATCATATAAATTTCTTAGAGAAAAACAGTATTCATGTTTCAGATTTTTACCTTGTGGTTTGATTTAATATTTTTATTGTGTGTTTCCGGAACCCACAACCTGCAATTTGCGGGATTGCGAAATGTGGAAAGAGAAAAATAAAATTACTCTATTTTGTATGCCCGCATCCCGCATTTTTGTAATCCCGCATCCCACAATTCCATGATATTCTTATGTTTCCTTTGCACTTTCGGCTTTTTACCATGTAGTTTGATTTAAGATTTTTGTTTTGTGTTTCCTCAACCTGCAACCCGTAATTTGCAGGATTGCGCATTTCGGAAAGGGAAATAAAACTTCGCTATTTTGTAACCCGCATCCTGCATTTTTCTAATCGTGCATCCCGCTATTTTGTAATCCCGTATCCCGCATCCCACAATAATCGTGCATCTCGCTATTTTGTAATCTTGTATCCTGCCTCTCACAATTACAGGAAACAGGTTTCGAGATGCAGGATACGAGTGGTGAATGAAATATTATTTTGTAATCCCGTATCCCACATCTTGCAATTGCGAGATGCAGGTTGTGGGATAGTGCATGATATACTAATCTATAAACTTTGTAATATAATGAAGAATAATAAAGGAATACAATTAAGAATTAAAATAATTTTAGTGAAAAATTGAAAGAGGACACAAATTAATCTATTAATGTTTATTTCAAATTTTGAACAACTTCCATTGAATCAATCTTGACAATACATCAAATACTATTTTGTAATCCTATATCCCACATCTCGCAATTGTAGGATGCAGGTTGCGAGATAGTGAATGATATATTAATCTATAAAATTTTTAATATAATGAAGAAGACTAAAGGAATACAATTATGAATTAAAATATTTATAGTGAAAAATTGAAAGAGGACACAAATTAATCTATTAATGTTTATTTCAACGTTTGAACAACTGCCATAGAATCAATCTTGACAGTACATGAAATACTATTTTGTAATCCCATATCCTGAATCCCGCAATTGCGGGATGTGGGCTGCGGGATAGTGAATAATATATTAATCTATAAACTGTGTAATATAATTAAGAAGACTAAAGGAATGCAATTAAGAATTAAAATATTTATAGTGAAAGATTGAAAGAGGATACAAATTAATCTATTAATGTTTATTTAAAATTTTGAACAACTGCCATAGAATCAATCTCAACAGTACTTGTCGCATGCTCATAGGTAGAGATAAAAAAACATAGATCTTGGTGCACCCTAAATCTCAATAACCCCCCCTTGGTGTAAGTTCTGGCGGAAAAAAAATTGTGTCATATATGCATCTTTTTTTTGTCATTTGATCACATGAATATGTGACATTGTGATTTTTTATTTGTTGTTCCCCTGTTTCATTTCACAAAAAAAAAACAACTTTCATGCTATGGAGAGTATGCTCATTGAAGATTCTATTTCACTCTTGCTCCATGGTGCTGTCAATATTTTCCCGCTGGTACAAGTCTCCTCGTTAAACCAAGTGAATTCACTGAACTCATCATCTATTCGGTTCCAAATTTCTATCTTAGACGGGATTCACAAGCATGATATTTTGCTTCCAACTATATATAGTAGTCTTGTAGAAACTGAACAACTAAAAGAAGGATCTATAATCAAACTTACCGAGTGTACATCTAACATTGTACATAGTGTAATGTATGTTTAATTTCCATTTAGTCTTTGTCCACTTAATCAGTTTTACACTGTTCATGCATCCAAGGTTTTTCTATCCCATTCAACTCTAACATACATCTTCTCACAGGACTATCGCATTGATTTCACTTGAAGTTGTCACAGTGGATGCAACAATTATTAGATATCGTGCACCTTACCACTTACCTATACCTTCTCCCTCGCAGACTTGTTCCTATGTTCCAGTGAATCTTATCTCAGTAGATGAAAACCCTGCCTTGGCTGTATCAACTATTCCATTCACATCACTCTCATCTTCTAGCAAAGTTTGGAACATTCAAGGTCAAGTTATTGCCAAGACAAAGCTACATGAATATGGAAACCAACGAGGATCTGGAAAAATATTTGGATTTAACATTCTTAATGCTTCACACGATAAAATACATATATCTACATTCAATGAATCGGCTCTCTCTTTGTATGTTCAAATACATATAGGAATAGTGTACATGCGAGATACGGGTGGTGAATGAAATATTATTTTCTAATCCCATATCCCGCAATTGCGGGATGCAGGTTGCGAGATAGTGCATGATATATTAATCTATAAACTTTGTAATATAATGAAGAAGACTAAATGAATACAATTAAAAATTAAAATATTTATAGTGAAAAATTGAAAGAGGACAAAAATTAATCTATTAAAATGTTTATTTCAAATTTTGAAGAACTTCCATAGAATCAATCTCGATAGTACATGAAACAATATTTTGTAATCATGTATCCCGCATCCCACAATTGCGGGATGTGGGTTGCAGGATAGTGAATGATATATTAATCTATAAACTTTTTAATATAATGAAGAAGACTAAAGGAATACAATTAAGAATTAAAATATTTATAGTGAAAAATTGAAAGAGGACACAAATTAATATATTAATGTGTATTTTAAATTTTGAACAACTGCCATAGAATCAATCTTGACGATACATGAAATACTATTTTGTAATCTCGTATCCGCGGGTTGTGGGATAGTGAATGATATATTAATCTATAAACTATGTAATATAATGAAGAAGACTAAAGGAATACAATTACGAATTAAAATATTTATAGTGAAAAATTGAAAGAGGATACAAATTAATCTATTAATGTTTATTTCAAATTTTGAACAACTGCCATAGAATCAATCTCGACAATACTTGTCTCATGCTCATAGGTAGAGATAAAAAATCATAGATATTTGTACACCCCAAATCTCAATATTCCTCCTTGGTGTAAGTTCTAGCGAAAAAATAAGTGTTTCATATATGCAGTTTTTTTTTGTCATTCTATCACATGAATATGTGACTTTGTGATTTTTTGTTGTTGTTGTTTCCCTGTTTCATTTCACAGGAAAAAATAATTGTCACGCTATGGAGAGCATGCTCACTGAACATTCTATTTCACTCTTGTTGCATGGTGCTGTCAACATTTGCCCGCTGGTACAAGTCTCCTTGTCAAACCAAGTGAACTCAGTGAACTCATCATCTATTCGGTTCTGAATTTATATCTCAGATGGGCTTCACAAGTATCAGATATTGCTTCCAACTATATATAGTAGTCTTGTTGAAATTGGAAAACTAAAAGAAGGATCTATAATCAAACTTACCAAGTGTACATCGAATATTGTACATAGTCTAACATATGTTTAATTTCCATTTTGTCTTTGCCCACTTAATGAGTTTCACACTTTTCATGCATCCAAGTTTTTTCTATCCCATTCAACTTGAGCGTACTTCTTCTCACAGGACTATCGCATTTCTTGCACTCGAAGTTGTCACAGTGGATGCAACAATTATTGGAGATCTTGCACCTTAACACTTACCTGTACCTTCTCCCTCGCAGACTTGTTCCTCTGTTCCAGTGAATCATAGCTCAGTAGATGAAAACCCTGCCTTGGCTACATCAATTATTCTGTTCACATCACTCTCATCTTCTAGGAAAGTTTGGAACATTCAAGGTCAAGTTATTTCCAAGACAAAGCTACATGAATATGGAAACCAACGAGGGTATGGAAAAATATTTGGATTTGACATTGTTAGTGCTTCACACGATAAAATACATATATCTGCATTCAATGAATTATCTCTCTCTTTGTATGACCAAATACATATAGGAATAGTGTACATAGTATCAAATGGCACAGTGAAAGCATCCAATCCAATTTTCAACCATTTGAAAAGCCATAATGATATTTTCCTAGGTTCCTCCTCAACCATCCAACCATGCTTAAATAAATACCTCGATACAAAGTATACCCATCAATTCCATGGTGGACCTTGTTGGCCTTGCCATTTCAGTTTCTCCAACATTCACAATACGAAAACAAGATGGTGTTGAGACTGTTAGGCACACTATTGGACTCCGTGACATGTCAAGCTATAGTATTGACATAACATTTTAGGGAGAACATTTCCAAATTGAAGGAGTTGAGCTTGCCAACCTCCATGGTTTACCTACGCCTCCAACTGTAGCAATCAAAGGTGCCCGTGTTACATATTTTAATGGAAAAAATATTGGAACTATTTCCAACACTACTATTTTTATAAACCCAGAAATTGAACAAACTTCAGTTCTCCAAAACTGGTTTCATGAAAATGGATTTCATTCAGCATCACCATCGTTGAGCCGAAAGTTCAATGCCTCTCAATCTAGTTCTCGTAAAGTCGTTACCATCAATGACCTTCAAACTCTTCAATCATCTACAAATGTTGTTTGGTATTCTCTTGTAGCAACCATCACAAATGTTAACATGGATGAATTTTATTTCCTTGCATGCCCTCTTTTGGTTGACAGAATACAATGCATAAAAAATATTCCTCACAAACTTGGAGACATTTGGCATTGTGCTAAATGTGATGGAGAGTTTCTTGAATGTGACTACCGATATATACTAAAGGTTGGCATGGAAGATGTTACTGGATACTTTCATGATGTGATAACATTTGATGATTCTTCAAACCAACTCATGAGAACATAGAGAGGGTAAGAATATTGAATCTTTACCACAACAAGTTATCTGCAATAGACTTTTCATGTTGGCACGTTTTGTTTATAGACCTCAAAACTTAAGGAGTATTCCTGCAAAAAAAACCACAAAATACAAGTGGGATAGTTAATAAAATTGAGAGAGAGGCTGTCATTTATTTCCATTCTCTTTTTTCACCTGTGAGAGAGGTGGTCATTTATTTCCATTTTATTTTTTTTTTCCATGAGGAAGGGTCTTATTTCTTCCCTGTACTGTATTTTTGAAATTTGTGTTGTTTAAATTATTGTTTTGATTTAGCATTTTAATCTTTATGTTGTGTGTTCATTTCCCGTTGAATTTCAATTCCTTTCATAATCGTTGCATCTTCTAGCTACAAACAGTGCCTGGACAATTAAGTGATACACCGAGACACAAATTGGAGGCATTCTCCATTTGCACAAAGTTGTTTGAAACATAAAACCTATTGTTCAATTTATCAATTTAATATTGTTTATCAATTTAATTTAATGTTATAATATTAATTTACCATTTACCATTTACAGTCAGCTTTCTGCAAGGTAGAGTTTCTGTAATGCGGAAAGGTAAACTGATAATCAATTTATCAATTTACCTTTCCACTTACTGAGAGACTCGTATACTGAACATGTTAAGTTGTTCAAATGTTTCATAAGTTGTGGTTTTTTAACAGTTCACGAATTGTATTTTAATATGATTTTTATCGAGAAAAGATTTGAAACTGCTACATTGGATAACTGGTTGTTGAAGTTGAGAATTTGTGAATCAACTATCACATAAAAATACATCAAAACTCAAAAATGAATGTTGTCTTATGCAAAAAACAAAACAAAAAATCTTGAACACAAAGCTACGATACCCTAATGTGCAAAATAGCAAATGAAAGTGGAAGAGCCATAAATGAAACTAATAAAACTTGAAATAATTACCATTCTTCTCTTAAGTATTAAAAAAAACATGCTAATTAAACAAAGAGAGATTGAAATAATTTCTTAAATGAATTAATTGAGAGTCACCAAGGTTTGGTTCAAAGAATTGCTTTAAAATTTTCTTTCATAGCTTGGGTTGTTATTGAAATCGGTTACATAAAGTACATTATGATTTTCTTTACCATTCCCATTATTGACTACACAATATTAGTTCGAGTCTCTTGTTGAGAGTCCAAATGATCTTGAAATGTAATTGAATTATTAACAATGTAAGATGACCCCAAGTTTAACCGTAGACTATTAAGATTGCTCTTATAAGCAAACATTGTTTTGGAATAAATTAATCATATATTAAGCACAACTCATGAAATAAACAAACCTCAACCAACTAACATTATGATATGACTATGGTTTGAAACCCCGAAACACTCAAAATATTGTGAAATGTAATAATTATATTGAATTTGCATCTCTGTTAGCATAGAATTACATAAAGGTATAGCATTGGATACAATAAGCACGTTGGGTTCGACCACTTGTCTGTCTATTGAATCAACCATGTGTCCTTCACTGGCTGTGTGTTTTGTGCTCAAAAGTTCCTTTCTGCATGGTTTCCAGACTGGAAAAGGGCTTTATGTGCTATCTGTGCTCAGCCTTGTCCACAATTCCCCTATGTACTGGTAACATTATTGTATGAGGGAACTTGGAGAGTGGCATTATTGTTCTCCTCACCTCCCATGGTGTGGGATCTCATACAGGAAATACAATGGGGTGTGTCCTCAACCTCGTCGCCACCTTAGAGAAAATTAGCAAGTGTAAACTACAAACGAGGTGATGAATACTTTGGACACCCGCCACCCTAGTACGAGGATTCGATTCGACTGGCTATCGCTGAACATGGACCCCATGTAGTGGGACTTTAGAATTCATGACCTCTTCGAGGGTTTCTGCAGAGACACTCTAGGGACAGGAAAACCCTGGTATCGTACAGCTAGAGGTATGGCTATCCGGAAACATTCAAAGTGCATCACATCCAGGCCCTGGTGGTTGGTGATTTCCTGGTGCAGCCTCAATGAGGATGATAAAGGAACATAATTTCATGTTCTCCAACCATCAGTACCCCGTGACAAGTTAGCTTCTTGAACCATACAGCCATTGTTGTCTACAAGAAAAATCAAGACCTCACGTAATTGAGCACTTTTGGCCTTTATCTCAGTGTTGATTCATCCCCGTTTTTCAACAGCTTTGGAGGGTTGCGCTATATAGGGTGAGCCAAACAGACCTAAAAATAACTTACCAGCATAGTTGTACACTTGAAAACTGGTCATCATAACAATAGTACAGGTGACAAGTGGGCGAGGATCTTCATTCTTTGCAGAAAATACAGGCAAGTCATCTCGTCTAATATTCAATTATCATACTGGCCATTGATAAGACCTTAGGTGTTCTCCCACGTTTTTTTCCCAGATAGGTCAAGCCATTTGGACTTGACCTTCCTTGCCCTTTTTCCTATGTTGGAGGTGGGATAAGAGCGGATTCGACTGACCGCGTTTCTTTGCTTGATGTAGAGGAAATATTTGTTGTTTCAAATATCTAAATTTCATGATGGGTCCTTAAAGTTGGGACAGCAGGGGATGTTGGGGACATGGTATTGACCTATGGGGTGTTGCGAATGGCATATTAGGACTCAATTACTGGTCAGAAAAAATAGATTATATGTGGGAATGTCCTTTCTGTACCAGGTTCATCGAGAGATTTTGTCCACACTGTCGTTTTGCATGTAGTCGAGCTATCAGTCGATCTCGAAACTCAGAACAATGAATCCTCTAGCTCCATGTAGATTTCATTTATAATCCCTTATGACCTTTAAGAATTAATCTTCTCCCATTATATTCACCATGGATCAACTTCTTTTCAATATGTGAGTCTTTTATGCACGCGATTTTGATATAAATACCCAAGGCTAACACATGCACAATTTAATTCATCGAAATCAACAGAAACCCTTGATCTGAAATGTCCCTTCATTTGGACCACCTGATCGTGGGTATGTTTGATATTTTTCCAAGCTGGTCCCATTCGATCCATCATGCAAGTCTCATCTACGGAATACTTTCGATCCGTCGATCAAAGATCGAATGACATATATACCGTTGATCGCCATGGCCCTTACCAATTTTCGCAATTTGAAAATCTGACTTCGTTCGCAGTATTTGGGATGGCAGAATCATGCATAACCATAGATCTGCTCCTGCTCTTATCTCCATCGTCAGATGTTTTCTCCCTTTAATCCATTCTGCAATTTGGAAAAGTTTCTCCTCCCGCTCATGTTCAACCTCGAACCCACTTAAGGGACTCTGTATATTTTCAACAGTAAATATTTCCTTACAGCTCTAGCCCCCGGAATATTTCCTTGCAAACTGCGATGAAGTTTCCTTGTAAAATTCACACAGTGCAGTAATTCACGCAGCGCAGTAATTCACAACAGTAAAAAATTGGTAAAGAAATTGTAAAAGACCATCCTATATATATATTTTACGCGGGTCAAATAAGGAAAGCAGGATTAAAACAAATGGATAGTTGAGATTAAACCTGGCGAGATGCGGGAACATAACGAGATATTGCAAATATTATTTCATTCTGCATCCTGAATCCCACATCTCGCAATCCGGGTTGTAGGAGCTTGAAATTTATTATTTGTAGGAATTTATGTCACTCAACTTGCATCCCAAATTTTGTAGTTGTGGGATTTGGGAGAATTTTTGTAAGTATTGTGTGTCATCCCACTAATCTTTCCTAAAACCCACATCCCACAATTTGCCGGTTTTGGTTTGTGGAAATCGAGATGCAGAATTCATGATGCGGGATACGAGAAGACAAAATAAATCATGTTGTATTCAATCTTTCCCGACACACGCATCCCGTAACCCGCATCCCAAAATTTGTGGTTGCGGGATGCGAGATAACTTTTGTAAGTATTGTGTGTCATCCCACTAATCTTTCCCGAAACCCGCATGCCACAATTTTGGGGTTGCGGATTGTGGGAGATTGAATTTAATATTATTTACAAATATTAGGCATAATCATTGCACGCGTTAATTTTAAGTTGTTGTCAGTTAATTTTTATTATTTCTTGCAAAAGTTATAATCGAAATCGCTACCCCAGTGACACAACAGTTATAAATGTCTTAACCTAAATTTTCAAAACTCAGTATTAATATGCAGTATCCCAAGGAAAGTCACAAAGGTTGGCTTGCGAAAAGACAGAATATTTTTACCCTCTCTGCGTCTTTTTGCACCTCTTGGTGCAAATGCTAGTTTAATATAAAAGTTAACAAATTAAAATAAAAAAACATGTGTAATAGGTTAAAAATTTTAACATTTTCAATATAACAAAAAATACTTTTTTTTTTAATTATTTATTCTATTTTTAATTTTTATTAATGATTTATTGTATATTTTTCAATATAATAAAAAATATATATTTTTCTTAATTATTTATTCTATATTTTAATTTTTATTAATTGTTTATTCTATATTTTGGAACATGTATAAATGCCATTAAATATAATCAAATCCAATCCATCTTTTTGTCATATTATCACAAAACCTAAATTATCTTGGAATAACTATACAATCACATATTTATGAAATGTGAAAAAAGAATTATATTGTATATTTTTATTATAAAATTTGGGAAAAAAAATAAATATGTGATTGCAATAGATAAACATGGAGGAACATCATAAAAAAATAAAAATCAAAAGTAATATGCTTTAGGTGACATTTAAGAGGCAATACTCATTCAAATATGTAAAACAAGAATAATTATTATAATAATAATGTTAACCTTATTTGATGTTAGTATTTTATTCAATGGATAAAATGTGTTTTTCAATCAAGTTTTTTAGGAAATCTAATTTTTAAAAGGAAATGCTTTCATTAGTTTATTTATTTTGCAATAAAATGTGTAAGTTTAGGGATGGTGGATGTTGTGTGGAAATTAAGTCCAATGTAACATCTCCATTTTTCAGAAATTGTACATCCTCACACGTAAAAGTAAGGTCTTTGCGAACTCTAATCCCATGTTATAACTTTTGAGTGAGTGTGTGATAAATAGCAAAATTTTCTTATGGCTCGTAATCCTCCAGGAATATTATCTAGAATTTGCTACACCCAAAAGCAAAATGTATTTAGCATTAGACAACCTGATTTTGGATTTACCATGAGGATCTCTGGACGCTACCCTCAATAAGAGTTTGAGTGATGAACATCTATTTACCATTGTGTCTGATGAGCCTTGTATGGTGATATTCTCATTTACTTGCGCACTTAGAACTTGATAAGAAATCCCTTTGCCTGCGAGAACATAATTTTTTTTAGTAAAGGTCTAACTGTAATTATAAAGGATAATTAAGTCTATACAATCTTTAAAAATATGTTTAGTCTTTTATCCATTGAACATAAATGACCCTTTACGACAACATTACAATGCGACTTATTTCTATGACGACACTAATTTACTTGATGTTAAGTTTATGAAAGAATGTCATCTTTATTTTCTAACACTTACATTTAGTATACTTGTTAGTTATGTTTTTAGGACACTTCTTAATTTTACTATAACCTAGGAGGATGGGTTGTAGTCTTACTTAGCCTTGGATCTAATGGATAAACCATTTATTCAACTGCAGGTTCTCTAAGGAGGGTTCATGCCTTACTAGGGCCACTTCAAAGAATCTAATATTAAGCATATAAGGGAGGATCCCAGCTATACTTATAAACAAATACCTCCAAGACACTAAGCACCTGCCTAACCATATCTTATATCAAGCATAAAATGAATAAGTGACGGAAATAAAGGAGAATGATACAAAGTGTAACTCGACTGGTTTGAAACATTAGAGTTTTGGGTTTGTTTTAACAAAAAGTCAACTCAATGGCATTTAAGAGGCCACGTGATTTCCCTATGGCATTCAGCTGGAATGCAGACAAGTCATGTCATAAACCATAAGGGTTTAATTCTTCTCTAATTTTGTTTTCATATTGCTATGTTTCGCTCTACACTGTGTGAGAGCCTTCTTCTCTCGGCGTTGGTGTCGCTGTTGTTCTGAAATATCTTATTGTTGCATGTAGGCTCTTATCCTCCCCTTATGTCCATTCACAATGCCCATGTTATACGAGGCCACCAAACTTGGTCTCACGCTGGTTGTTTTCTCTACATGGACGGGTTGTGCTTAAGGTTGAACTNTATATAAATTTGACCTCTTGTGTTATTGTTTTTGCAGGAGCTTTCGACTGAGTTGGATGCAAAAGGGTAAGGGTCATTCTCCACGAAAGAAAAGGCCTTTTCCTAGTAAGACTTGTACCCACACTCCTTGCTCCTTGTAGCTTGAATCTCGATGACTTTGTGGCTCTGTGGCTCTGTGTTTCATGGACTGGAATCCCATTTCTGCGTTTTCTTTTGTTGGACAATGTTAACTTTCTGATGGTTCAACCTGAGGCTTTATACGGTTTTATTTAAAAATACTTATCCCTTCAACCGTGGTGTCTGAAGGGATTTTCTTTATGCTGTAATGTTTATACTTGGTTTTGTGTTGACATAGTTCGTGTTTTAAGGAGTGTTTAAAAAGTCGTGTGACTATCGCTCCAAACTTGTAAATGTTTTTTTTTATAAAGGAACTTCCGTAAGGGTTTGATATTGTATTTACACATTCGAATTGATTCCTGAAAGTTGTCTCATTTTTAACTTAGTAGTTTCATTTGTCTAGTAAACATTTTAATGCTAGAAGTCCATTTATAATCTCCAACACTCATCGTTATTATAGTAGGTAGAAATTGTATGGTTAGAGCCATGAGATCATTGCTCTATTTTAGGTTATATATATTATTTTTCTTTTACAAAGACTGATGCTCTATCAAGAAAATAGTGGGATGTAATCGTTTAGCCTTGTAAGGAGGATTGCATTGAAAATGGATCGATTAATGATTTATTGGTTTTCTTGCAGACTGACCTACCCTCATGGGATTCAAACACCTATTCAAATAAATTAATGGGTTGGAAATGTTATCGAGGAACCTGGTAATGTATCAACCCCTAAACAACTATTCTAAATGTTATTTTATTTCTTTATGTAAGCATAGGAACTAGAATGTATTAATTTAGGAGTTGATACATTTACATGCATGACTCAATTGTTTTTGAAATTAGATAGTTAAATTTCTTTTGTTCAAAGATAGATAAATTCTAATTAAATATGTGTTAGAATAAATGAATTAGGGTTAGTTTAAATTTATTGATGAATGAATTACCTCTCTATATTTTTCCACACCTACGAAGAGGTAGTACTCTAGTATAGTAGGTGAAATTAAGTTTGATGACTAAATCAAATCATTATGTGAAGGAATTTGAGTATTTACTTTCTACTATTAATCTTTATATAAATATTTAAAAGAAGGATTCCTCTATTTTAGAAGTTTCTTTAGTTAAATAAAACTGTTTAATTTATAACCAAAAAATAACTTAAAAGATTGTTTACTAAAAACCATTAAACAGTTTGTGCAACTGTGTTCCTTTTAACACACTAAAAATAACTATTTTTAAGTCTTAACCTAATATATACATATAAATTTTAACTAATTCAGAACAGAAAAATAATGTAAATGGAGCAACCTTAAATTATATAAAGAGTATAATGAAATTGTAATAATAATTGAGGTTTTAAAAATAACAAATACGTAATTGAAGTAATATTGTAAATAAAACATCAAACATCAAATAATTAATAGTAAACACAACAAAACAATACAGAGTGTATATAAAAATGAAAATACTATAAATTTTCTTAGGTCTAAACCCGAAATA
>LPNX011086848.1:129824-144306 GCA_001517045.1 Pseudotsuga menziesii | reverse complement strand
TGAAATTATACACAAATAGGAAAAAAAATAATCTACTTATTTTATATAAAATAAACAGAACAAAAGAAATAAAATGAAATTTCTAAATCTTTTATACACTTTTTCACAGGTCACAAGGTCAAACCTCTCAACCAAAAAGACTCTCTTTTCCTTCTATTTTCTCAACTTTTATTTATAATCAAAACCCTATAATCTTATTAAAATAAATTACAAATTAAATCAAAACACAACCATCTCAGAACTGAAACCTTAAATACTTTGGAGACTATAAAATATCATAAAAACAAAACAAATTTATAAACCCCAAAGTGTTACTATTCCTTAACAATCTTCAAATAACCGTGAATAGTGAGCCATATGACTTATATTATTTCTATCCAAAAATGGACAAGTCTGCAAAACCCTAGTTTACATAAACGCACCCAAACATAATGGAGCTACGGCCATACATGTAATTTTTACAAATAATTCATTAAAACAAAAAAGTCATGGCCACCATCACGAGCAGAACCCTTTTCATCGCCGAAGGAAGAAACCCAAGTGGTAAGACCGAGGCTTACCAAGTCGACTAGTGTAGTGAACAACAACTTGAATACTCTTCGTTTCTCAAGCAAACCCCTTGTTGTTAGCTTTGGGAGTACAGGTCCTAGCCGTAGTCATGCCTGCACAAAACCAAGGTTTTTTCTTTAAGTTTCTTTTAAAAAAAAGGATACCTTCTTACTGTAAAAAGAATTAGAATTTGCAGGATTTAAAAATAAGTTACCTTCATGTTTTTTTATAGTCACCACTGCAGTTTTGAAAACCCACTCAAACCCTGGAAAAGGAACCTTGGTATCGAGCCACCTTTTAAGAGAAATTCTTAGTCCACGACCTCAGCATGAAGAGAAAAAGTAGGACCATAAAATCCTCAAGCAGAAGCCAAGAGTTCTACTGATAACTTGAACCAAGAAGACCATCATTGAGAACTCTCTCTTGAATCCACCCCACTAATTTCAAAGAGGTTTAGCTCACTTGTAATCGATGTTGAGAATTGTAAAGGTTCGGTTTTCGAAACAGAGGCCCAAGGACCATAAGCCTCTCGGCTCTGCCTCACAACAATGAAAAATATGGATAAATAAGCGATAGTTTTAGGTCTCAATTGACTTATAGTGAGGGTTACACATTTAAAACCATAACCAACGATCTTACCACACATGGATTCCACCAAGAGTTAAATCTTATGGGTTTTGGATACGAGTTTCTCTATAGTCCATCATTCTGGTGAAAAATCCTACATTATAAACTTGGTCAATTGTTGCACAGTGAATTCTATAAATATATGTGCTTGCTTATAAAAACTTATAAATGATTATTAATATACATATGTTTTAAACATATAGAAATATCGTGATTATATTTGCACATCAAAACTTAGAAACTTAGTTAACATGTTGATATAGTAACCTTCAAAAACTTGTTAGTGTGTAAAACATGGTACCTCAAGTTCAGACCTGAAAATGATTATATCTCGAACAACATAGAAACTATAAATATATAGGATTAATCTATAGACATAGTTTAGGGTAATCATTTCTTTCTCTTTTATTTGTATGCTTGTTTTGTTTATCACTTAATGATATAAAATTCTATATATATTACGCTAGGCTTGTAAAGAAAAATTAATGCATTGTTCTAGGTGACATACTAATTTTTTTTATAGCAATGCATTTATGAAAAGTTTAGGATTTGCGATACCTACAATAATCAAAATATTAATTTAAACAAGTAGTCTAGCATTTCTACTTTTGCAGTCATTAGAGGAAATTTCAACTCAAAATGGGCCTCCTAAAATGAATTAATAAAATAATAGTTAAAATAATAAAATAATATTTATTAATTTTGAAGGAAGAAAAGAAAAAAACTACTTTTTTGTTTGTATTTTTGACATATCTCCCCGTGTTTTTACTCAAATTTTGATCGGGAGAGCTCGTTGGATGCAGAATTAAATTCCACATCCAATGAGTACCCACTCAGCATACTTTTGACGGACCCCACTACCCCAAAAACAAGAAATACCTAAAAAATGGAATGATGACATCATCATTCCATTTTTTCAGGTATTTCTTTTTTTTGGGGTAGCGGGGTCCATCAAAAGTATGTCGAGTGGGTACTTGTTAGATGCGGAATTTAATTACGCATCCAATGAGCTCTCCTGATCGAAATTTGAGTAAAAACACGGGGAGATATGTCAAAAATACAAACAAAAAAAGTAGTTTTTTTTATGATACCTATCCCCAAATTTATATTAAAAAAGTGTTTAAGACCTATACGGTATTTCAAATTTAAAGAAATTTCATTGGCTAACACATGATGACATGGAATTTGAATAAAAGTTAAAAGGCCCATTTTGAGTTGAAATTTCCTCTAATGTGGGATTTTAATCTCGATCTTGAAACTGGAAACAAAACAATTTACCTGTAAGAAGACCTATACAAGAATCATCATTTCACTGCATTAGCTTCAATAAGCTATGTAAGCCTCTCCACAACCAAAGAATTCCCTTCAGTAAGCAAGAAACAAACTTTAGTACCTTGCACTCACAGTTAAATAAACAGTTGTTTTCAATATTTACTACTTCAAACCATTTATAATTCTAGTTCGATCTTCACTACTTATTTTTTAAGGCAGTTAGTAAAGAATGTAACTATAGAAATTAATAAATGAATTGTTTTTAGTATCTAGATTATACCTTTTATAATGATTAGCAGTTAAGTTACTCTCTTAAGCGATGATTTGTAAATGTTAATTGTCGCAAGAAAAAATTTAACTTTTTATGAATTTTTTGGGGTTTTACAAAAGGAAGATTTCTTTAACTCTGATCCTAAACATGATTTTAAAGGAGAGATAATTGTAAAAGTAATACAATAATAAAATACTATCTAAGTGATCTTTATTATAATAAGTAAGAACTAGGTGAAAGGATATACATTGGTTATCCTAATCTATAACTGTAAATGACTGAAATGAAGGAAAAATTGATGTAATGAGCTCAGTTGTGATTATAACATTATCGAAAATTATCTACAGCTTTTCTTTTTATTTATATTATAACACATTTACCATTAACTTCGTAAATACTAAGGTATGCTACAGAAAAAAAATATACAGAACTATGATGCATAACTTGTCCTAACTTAAAAAACAATCACTAGTTTATAGAATTCATCATCATTCCTAAATATTCTAGATACAGATATAGAATAAAATTACCGATAATAAACAAAAAAACTTAGAACTTGTATATTTGTAGAAGGATGACAACACCCAAAGAAAACCATTCCTCCGAACCGTCTCCTGAAAGCAATCAAGATTACTTTCTTTAGAACCCCCGAGGATGTTCACTGAACCACTAGGATGAAGATGTTGTGTAACAACCCATACATAAATATATGCAACTTAGCACTGAATAAAAAACTTAACTCTCAACAGTATCACTTTATCTATCCCCTCATCGAATTCCTTGTGTTCGTGACTTTTCAGTTTGCAATAGTCACAAGGTTCGTTCAGTTGGAATAGAATGTAAAGCGCCTCCTCATCAATTCAATGGAATTTATAATATTGCATAGATCTTTGGGTCAGTTTTGTAATTAAATGAGACACCAAATTAGTTTCTCCTCTCACAGAACATGACCACAATTTTAGGGATTTTTCTTCGTGCAACAACTAGAAAGTGAAATGCTAGTGACGCCACTTGTCATTTAGCCTTCTATAGGTGCTCATTCCTCCTAGTGGGTCAATGAACACTATTTTAACAATATTTTTTGGACAAGTGTCTCTCCATTTAATTATTTAAATAAATAAATATTCAATTACAACCATCCTTGACCAACTTGGTCATAAAAAGTTTACAATAAATTTTAGCATAATGTTTTCTCAAATAAATAAGAATATTTATTTTTCAATTCTAGGTGGGTTAAAAGCACCCCTCCTTAATATCAACATTGTCCTTGATGTTGATTAAGTTTATTTAGAGTCTTCCTGTAACAGAGCTGGATATGCCTCTCGCATATGACTCTCCAATTCCCACGTTGCTTCATCTAGATTGAGGTGTTTCCATTGCACCTTTACATGTCCAATGGTGTGATTCTAGAGAAAAAGTTTCCTCTTGTTGAGAATACAGTCTGGTTCCACTTGAAAATATCCTCCAGGTTCTACCTGAATAACATTCCATTCGCTCATATGAGTAGCATCGTGCACATACTTTTTCAATATGGAAATATGAAATACATTGTGTATTCTAAGATTAGGTGGAAAAACTAACTGATATGCCACTGATCCAACTCTTACCAATATTTTGAATGGCCCACAATACCTAGGTGCTAATTTAGCACAAATCCCCAACTTAAAGAATCTCTTTCTGGGTTTTACCTTGACAAATACATGCTCATCTACTAAAAATTATTTCTGAGTTCTTTTAAGGTCTGCATGACTCTTTTGTTTGTCCTGTGAAAATTTTAGATTTCTTTGTACCTGTTTCACTGTTAGTTTCAGTTCTTTTAACAAGTTAGGTCCTAACCTCAACCTCTCAGTCAGATTACTCCATGAAATGAGAATATTATATTTCCTACCATAAAATATTTTAAAAGGACTAAGTTTAGCTCAAGCTTGATAATGATTATTAAATGAAAATTTGACTAAGTGTAAATAATCTTCCCATTTCTTGGGATAGTCTCTAACATATATTCGTAACATGTATTATATAACTTGATTGACTCTTTCTATTTGTTGATCCATTTGCGGATGATGAGCAGTATTGAAATTCAATTTAGTATATAGTCCTTTAAAGAATGATTTCTAAAAAGTACCAGTAAACTTAGGATCTCTGCCAGAAATTATTAGCTTCGAAATTCCGTGCAACTGAAAATTTTCCTTCATACATTAGAAGAAATTTCAACTCAAAATGGGCCTTTTAACCATAATTCAAATTCCATGTCATCATGTGTTAGCCAATGAAATTGATTTAAATTTGAAATACCATATAGCTCTTAAACAAATTTTTAATATAAATTTGGGGATAGGTATCATAAAAAAAAACTACTTTTTTGTTCATATTTTCAACATATCTCCATTTTTTTTTACTCAAATTTTGATCGGGACAACTCCCTAGATGCAAAATTAAATTCCGTATCCAACGATTACCCACTCGGTGTACTTTTGACAGACCACGCTACCCCAAAAACAAGAAATAACTAAAAAAAGGTGATGATGACATGGGTAGCGAGGTCTGTCAAAAGTATGTCGAGTGGGTACTTTGGATGCGAAATTTAATTTCTCATCCAACAATCTCTCTCGATCTAAATTTGAGTAAAATCACAGGGAAATATGTCGAAAATACGAACAAAAAGTAGTTTTTTTCTTTTCTTCCTCCAAAATTAATAAACATTATTTTATTATTTTAACTATTATTTTATTATTTTTCATAGGAGGTCCATTTTAAGTTGAAATTTCCTCTAATGAAGATGCCAGCAATGTTAGCATCCTTATGATTTGTTTTAATTGGTATAAAATGTGATTCATTTCTTATTTTATCTACCACTACCATTATAGAATCATTTTGTTTCTGATTTTTAGGCAATCCAGTTATAAAATCAATACTGATAACTTTCTATTTCCAATTTGGAATTAGCAGTGGTTGCAAAAGACCTGCTGGGTGTTGATGCTCAACTTTAACTTGTTGACATTCTATACACCCAGCTATATATTCAGTAGCTTCATTCTTCATATTAGGGCAGAAATAATCTTTCATTAGCATTGTTATCATCTTTTGATAACCCACGTGTTTGGAAAAAGGAATTTTATGTAATTCATTTAAAATCAACAATTTAATTTATGGTATGATAGGCACATAAAGTCTATTTTTATACAACATTAAACCTTTTTCATTTAAACTGTAATTTGTCTTCAAATTTTCAGATTCATTATATGTTACGTTTTCTCTTATATTTTGGTATTCCTTGTCTATTTTTATTCCTTCCTCCAATTTATCATCTAATTCTATTTTGTAACTGCTAATGGAAGCTATAAAATTATTTATTATGTTTCTTCTTAAAGAATCAACCACTTTGTTTTCATTTCCTTTGATGTGTTTGATCTCAAAATAATATTCGCCAAGGAAAGCTAACCATCTAGCTTGAGTTACGTCCAAATTTTGTTGATCAAACAAATATTTAAAGCTGATGTTATCAGACATTCATAAAAATATTTTACCAATTAGATGATGGCGCTACATTTTCAGAGCATGAATTATGGAAGCCATCTCTAAATAATATGTTTCATTATTTTTTTCATGTGTTTTTAGCTTCATTTATTCATAAGCTATTACATGATCTTCTTGTCTTAGTAATCCACCCAAACCTTCATTGCAGGCATCAGTGCACACAACGAAATATTTGTCTGGATTTGCTATTTTTAGTATAGGTGCAGTAGTTAATAATTATTTTAATTTATTAAAACTTTGTTCACACTTTTGATCCCAGAAAAATATTTTTCCCTTTTTCTGCTAGGATGTTATGGGATTTGCGATCTTTGAAAATCCTTATATGAATTTCCTGTAATAAACTGTAACTCCCATGAATGATTGTACATCCATTACATATTTGGGAACACACCATTCAATTATTTCGTTAATCTTATCCGTGTCTACTTATATTCCTTCCTTGGATACCATGTGACCTAGATACTATATTTTATCTTTGAAGAATTCACATTTACTAAACTTAGCATACAATTTATGTTCTCTGAGAACCTATAGTATTATCTGCAAGTGTTCATCACATTCTTTATTCATTTTTGAGTAAGTTAATCTGTCATCTATGAATACGACTACAAATTTATCTAATTATTTACTTAAGACACTTTTCATTAAGAACATAAAAGTTGATGGAGAATATGTTAGACCAAAGGTCATAACTACAAACTCATAATTCCTGTATCGGGTTCTAAAAGCAGATTTAAAAATATCTTTGTCTTTATTTCAAACTTGATGATATCCATATCTCAAGTCTATATTTGAAAATATCGTCTCTCTATGTATCTGATCAAACATATCACCAATGTGTGGAAAATTATATCTATCATTAATTATCATTTTGTTTCATTGACGGTAGTCTATACATAGTTGTAATGTACCCTCTTTCTTTTTAACGAATAAGACAAGTGATCCATAAGAGGATACGCTTAGTCTTATATAATTTTTGTCTATAATTTCTTGTAGTTGTAATTTTAATTTTTTAAGTTCTAAATTGTTCATTCGATAAGGAGCCTTTGAATTTGGTATAGCTCTTGGTACTAACTCAATAGTAAAATCTAGATCTCTCTTTGGAGGTAACCATGGAATTTCTTCGAGGAAAACATCAAAGAAATATTGTATGATTGGAATAACATCAAATTTCAATGTATCTTCTTTATCTATGTGTTCATTATTTATTATATGTACATCAAAAACTTTACAACCTTTTCTTATAGTCTTTTTCATTTGTAATGCTGAGATTTGTCTAATAGAAATTTTCCTAGGTATCCCTTTGACTGTAATTATTTTTCCTTTATCATTTAAACAAGTAAATGTTTTCTGAAAAGAATTGAAGATTACTTGTTGTTTCTCCAGACAATCTATACCTATTAACAAATCATAAGACCCTAACTGTAATACATTTAACTTTACTTGAGTTTTGAACTGACCCGTAAACATTTCACAACTTTCAACATAATTAACTACTTTTGTTTTGGTTCATGTAGCTAACTAAACCAACTAAGATTTTTCAAACATTTTCAAAGATAATTTACATTTGTGTACTATGCTAGGTGACACATAGATTAAACTAGCACCTGGGTCAATCATAACAGAAACAGGCTGGTTTTGTATCATACCTTGTATTTCCACCATGGAGGATTGATGATCAGCCTGTCGATTCTCCAAGGATACAACGATTATGGGAATTTCATTTGTTATGTCACCAACCATTTATTCCTCCTTGATTGTATGCACATTGATGAAGTTCCCCTTTCTGTTTGGACAATACTTTGCGTAAAGAGGTCCGTGAAATTCCCAACAATTTACATGTTCCTTATGTTCATTGTTTTTAACATAGTTATTCGACATGTCTCAGCCTTTCGATGTTGTAATGTTTTGTTGTGTTTTACCTTTAAAATATGTTCCTTGATAATTATTCTTAGAGAAATTCCAGATTTTTTTCCAAAGCTTTTATTAGGATTAAAACCTTTTCTTTTATGATCAAAGTTACCGGCTCTTTTAATTTTCCAGTTAGGTATGTATTCTTTCTTACTCTTACCTTGTTCGCAACACAAGTTATATTTTCTCATTGCCTCTTCAAGGGTCTTTGGATTATAAAATTCAATTATGTCCTTGAAGCTAGTAGGGAAAAAACTTAGAAACCTCTGTACCTTAGGATTTTCGTCAATTATATATGGTACATATCTTAATAAACTTAAAAATTTACAACTTAACTATTTCATTGACATTGACCCTAGTTTAAGTTCATCAAAACTCTTTAGCTCTTTCTTCATAATACTGTTCATATAAGAATTTGTTTTTGAATTATTTTTTAAAGACTCTCGAGGTTAAATATTTTTCTTTAAGGTTTTTAACTCTTTTTATGTTCTGCCACGAGATGTCAGCCTTTCTTGTTAGGTTGTAGATACCCATCCAGGATTTTAATATAACGGAGTAGTTATAAATATGAGATTAATTTTTCATACCCAATAACCAAGCCTTGGCTTATTCACCCTTTTCCACTTCGCCATTAAACATGGGAGGTTTTATATTTTTAAATTCTTCTGAGATCTCTTCATAAGGTTTATATTTCCTCTTTCTAGGACCACTGTCTCTTTCACTACTTTCACTAGTGTATTTATACTTTCCTTTAGGCGATCTTACTTCAACTCTTGAAGAAAATTTACTTTCACTATGAGAAGATTTTAATTTCTTACACTTTCTTTTGTATGATATTTTTCCAGAATTAGTTTCATACTCCTTTCTTTTATCTTTTCCTCCGTTGTGTATTTTGTCAAGTAATATCTGATTTAGTTCCTTGTGAGCTCTTAAAATTATTTCTTTATCTTCTTTTATAGTTTGTAATTCTACTTTTAAATCTTTCACTGTTTGAATTAGTTTTGAGGCTTGATTATTTAATTCCACATAAATGTTATTTGGATTATTGTGATGGGATCCATCTTCAATAGATGCTTCAACTCCTTCCATTTCCTGCAAAATACAATTTTATATTTTTGTACAACAATAGTTTTAAAACATGATCAGTATATTTTGTTTCATGTTTGTATGTGAGTGAGCCAATCATGCCTAGTATTTGGAAAGTTGCTCCGATACCACATGTAACATCTCCAAATTTCGTAAATAAAAAAAATTAAGTCAATGTCTAACTGTAATTATAAAGGATAATTACGTTTATACGATCTTTAAAAATGTGTTTAGTCTTTTATCCATTGAACATAAATGAGCATTTATGACAACATTACGATGTGACTTATCGCTACGATGACACTACTTTACTTGATGTTAAGTTTATGAAGGAATTTCATCTTTATTTTCCAAGGGTCACAGTCACTATACTTGTTTGTTATGTTTTTAGGACACTTGTTAATTTTACTATGAACTAGGAGGATGGGTTGTGGTCTTACTTAGCCTTGGAGCTAACACATAAACTGTTTATTCAACTATAGGTGATCTAAGGAGGGTTAATGCCTTACTAGGGCCACTTCCAAGAGTCTAATATTAAGCATACAAGGGAGGATCCCAACTATAATTATAAAAAAATACCTCCAAGACACTAAGCGCTTTCCTAACCATGTGTTATATCAAGCATAAAATGAATAATTGATGACAATAAAGGTGAATGATACAAAGTGTAATTCTATAGGTTTGAAACATTAGAGTTTTTAGTTTATTTTAACAAAAAATCAACTGAGTGGCATTTAAGAGGCCACGTGATGGCCCTACGGCCTCCAGTTGGAATGTAGACAAGTCATGTCATAAACCATAAGGGTTTAAATCATCTCAATTTTTGTTTTCATATTGCATTGTTTCATTTTGCACTGTGTGAGTGCCTTCGGTTCTCAACGTTGGTGTTGGCGTTGCTTTGCAAGATCTCAGTGCTTCCTGCAGGATATTGGCCTCCCATTCTGTTAGTTCACAATACCCACGTTATATGAGGGCACCAACCTTAGTCTCGGGATGTTTGTTTTCTCTACGCAATCGGTTTGTGCTTAAGGTTGAACTATGCTCTTAGTTGACATCGTTTGAAAAATAAAGGTAAATACTCTTGGTTTATTTTCAATTTTTTTGTTTTTTTAATGAAATACGCTTATCATATATATATATATATATATATATATATATATATATATATATATTTGACCTCTTGTGTTATTGTTTTTGCAAGATCTTTTGACCAAGTTTTCTCAAAAGGGGCAAGGGTCATTCTCCATGAAAGAAAAAGACTTTTCTCGGTAATACTTGTACCCACACTCCTTACTCCTTGTAGCTTGAATCTCGATTACTTTGTGGATGTATGCCTCTGCATTTCATGGACTCGAATCCCATTACCACGTGTTTTATTTTGTTGGAAAATGGTAACTTTCTGATGGTTCGACCTGAGGCATTCTACGGTTGTCTTTAAAAATAGTTCTCCCTTCAACCGTGGTGTCTGCAGGGTTTTTTTTATGCTATAATGTTTATACTTGGTTTTGCGTTAACAGAGTTCTTGTTTTAAGGAGTGCTTGGGAAGCAGTGTGACTGTCACTCCAAACTTGTAATTTTTTTTTTATAAAGGAACTTCCACAAGGGTTTGATATTGTATTTACACAATCGAATTGATTACTAAAGGTTGTCTCATTTTTAACTCAGTAGTTTTGTTTTTCTAGTAAAATTTGTAAGGCCAAAAGGTTGTTTATAATATCCAACACTCATGGTTATTGTAGTAGTTAGAAATTGTATGGTTAGAGCTGTGAGATCATTTCTCTGTTTTAGGTTATATATATTACTCTTCTTTTACAAAGAGAGATGTTGTGTCAAGAAAATAGTGGGATGTAATCGTTTAGCACTATAAGGAGGATTGCGTTGACAATGTATGGATTAAAAATTTCTTGGTTTTCTTGCAGACCAACCAACCCTTATTGTATTCAAACTCCTGTTCAAATAAATTAATGGGTTGGAAATAAAACATGTTAAGTAGTTTTCCTTTTTGTACTGTTTTAGCCTAATACCCTTGGCAAGTTTCGATCTGATAACTTATTAATTAATAATTATTATCAATGCTTAGTGTACTGCATTTTTAGTTGGGAAACTTAGGCCGTGAGGCCAATGTGCTAGTAACTTTGTCGTAGATTGAAATTTGATTATTATTTGTATATACATTAGAGGAAATTTCAACTCAAAATGGGCCTTTTAACCCTCATTCAAATTCCATGTCATCATGTGTTATCCAATGAAATTGCTTTAAATTTGAAATATTTTATAGGTCTTAAACATTTTTTTAATATAAATTTGGGGATAGGTATCATAAAAAAAATCTACTTTTTTTAATCGTATTTTCGACATATCTCCGTGTGTTTTTACTCAAATTTTGATCGAGAGAGCTCGTTGGATGTGGAATTTAATTCTGCATCAAATGAGTAACCACTTAGTATACTTTTGGTGGACCCCACTACCCCAAAAACAAGAAATACCTAAAAAACATGATGATGCCAAAAACAAGAAATACCTGAAAAAATGTGATGATGACATCATCATCACATTTTTCAGGTATTTCTTGTTTTTGAAATAGGGGGGTTCGTCAAAGGTATGCAAAGTGTACTCGTTGAATGCATAATTTAATTCCGCATCCAACGAGCTCTCTCGATCAAAATTTGAGTAAAAACACAGGGAGATATGTCGAAAATATGAAGAAAAAAAAGTAATTTTTTTTCTTTTCTTCCTCCAAAATTAATAAATATCATTTTATCATTTTAACTATTATTTTATTATTTTCCTTAGGAGGCCCATTTTTGAGTTGAAATTTCCTCTAATGTGCATATAATATAGTTAAGCTGTAAGAGTATGACATTAATAAATTCTTTGTTTGGTTAAACTTTAACATTGATGTTCTTAAAACCCTAGTTATAGTATAAATTCCTTTTGACTAGAGAGGAGTTACAGGTTTTGAACCCTTGACTCGTATTTCAAGTATTTTATATGTAACTTCCCCTAATCTGTAAATGGTTTACCAATATAATTCTTATCGTTTATGCTTTATGATTTTAAACTTGAAAGATAATGTTTTAAATAATAAAAATTTAAATACTATGATATATATATATATATATATATATATATATATATATTCTATAGAGTTAGATTTATTCCTGAATAATTTTATGTAAAAACTCTAAACCATAGTTTAACTTCTGTGTAAAACTATTTTTTTCGGCTATAAAGAACGATTTCTTTAAATTTGATCATAAAAATGCTTTTAAAGGACAAAGAACTAAAAAGTAATACAATAAGAAAATACTATCTAAGTGATCTTGATTATACTAAGTAAGAACTAGGTGAAAGGATATACATTGTTTACTTAACATTGGTTATCCTAATATATAACTGTAAAGGGTGAAATCATGAATCTTGGTGTCTATTTTTTTTTTTGGGGGGGGGGGGGGGGGGTGGTTATGAGAAAAGAAGTGTTTTTTTGCAAGTTTGTCAACTTCGAGCAAAGAAAAATTAGATTTGTATTTAGAATTATATTTTGTATTAAAAAAAACTTGTAGATAATTGTGTTAGCTTTCTATTAGTTATTTTTTAGAGTTTTTTAACTAGCATTTGATATAACATTTTTGCAAGTGTTTGATAGTATGTTATTAATTAATGAAATTATGATAAGTAGTCATGTTTTTAGACAACAATTTATTCATTATTCAACTATTGTTCATTAAAAAAAAAATGTTATGATGATCAAGACAAATTGTACTAAAATATTCCTATAAGTTTGTATTGAACAACCACATGCAATAATTATTAGAATTTTTTGAAGTGGACCAATCTAAAAAACTAGCATAAAACTGAAATGTTTCTTTTAACATAACATCTTCCCTGATTTCCAATTCAAAACAAAAAAAATGAAAGTACACTTTTGAAGACAACACATCAATGTTTTCTATCATGATTTTTCCAAATTTTTTCATCGTTTCTTTAAGAAGTTATTGAAATTTCATTTCAACGAAGTCTATTAAATTTTGAAGAAATCTAGACACCTTCAAAGAAATATAATAAATAAAATTAGTGGATCACACCAATTTCAACAAAATTCGCATCTATAGAAAGTAGATTGAATTATGCAACTAATGGTATTATTTTTGAAGAGAAATTCTAAGTATTTGATATGATCCAATCTCTCTGAAATTGGAAGAAGAGTCAGAAATGGGATGGAATACCATTTCTGAAAAATTTACAAGTTTTCGGCCGAAAAACAATAAAAGTTTGGCCGGGAGTTAGTTTTAACAGATGGATAAGATTTCGACAGAACTAATAGTTTGGCCGAAAAACCCTATTGAATTTTTTTCATCGGCAGGAAAAAAATTGAAGCATTTTTTTGAAAAACTGTTTCGATTCATATTTGTAGGAATCATGTATACACATATTTTTCACATTTTTTAAAAGATCGCCATTTTACAGAGTTACAGATGAAGGCTCTTTTTCTGGTAAGTGTTCTTAAAACTTATCTTCTAAGATGAAGGATCTTTTTCTTTGATAGTAAACATTCTTTTGGAAAATTTGTTAAGGTAAAATGTTCTTAGAAACTATCTTCTGATATGGAGCCTCTTTTTCTTTGATAACAAAGATTCTTTTGGGAAATGTTTTATGGTAAAATCTTATTTTTTATGGTAAAATATTTATAGTAAAGTGTTTTTAGAAATTATCTTCTAAGGTGGAGAATTTTTTTCTTTACTGAATATGTTTCTAGGAAATATTTTATGGTACAAATTTTCTTAAAATTTCTTCACCAATTTATTCTATGGTGCATTTTTTTAAAAATTATTTTGAGCAATATTTTATGGACGAGTCTTTTAAGATGATTTTTTTTCTTTGATGATTAATATTCTATCGAGTCTAATTTATTCTAAGGTGAAGGTATACATTGAATAATCATGGGAAAAAAAATCATGAAAGAGGAAATGTGATCGCACTCGAGAAGATGCCTTACATAATGAAAAAAAAGACTCAAATACCATGAAAAAAAGGAACAAAAGAGTAAAAATATTGAAGACATCACTAGTGATGATTTTCTTAGAGACTTGGATCAAAATGTTGATGATATCAATGTTCAAAATAAAACTCAAGAAGAAATTGAACCAAGTATGTACAAATATTGTAAATTTGTTTAAAATGCAATAACTTGTTTTGTAAATGATTGTATTTTTGAAAATAATTTCCAAA
>LPNX011086848.1:104290-119513 GCA_001517045.1 Pseudotsuga menziesii | reverse complement strand
GAAAGTTTTTTTATTTAATGAAGATGAATTTGACAAATTCAATGTTCTTAATTATGTGTAGGTGATGTATTTGTTGTGGTTTCTCCCATAGACAACAATGAAAATGTGAGATATTATTTGATGTGATGAAGGGAGAGGAAGATGAAATTATTGGAGGACTATGATGAAAAGGTTTTATATATGAAATAGGGTCAATTCTATTAAAATGTTTTTTTTTCAAAGAATGCATCAAACTGAAAGTGACATTCACTTTCAAGACTATCAACCTGATGTCATATGTTGCCAATATAGTCATTTGGTATGCGCAACTTGCATAAATTTGATAGAAGTTAAAGAAAATAAAAAATTGAAATCTAGAAGATAGAATATGTCAAAAGTTGATCATAAAAGAATAATTGAAGATGACATTCCTTTACGATCTTATTTCTAATTTGAATCATGTTGACCATGATACATACGTTTTACATGAAGGACATCTTCATTGGTTTGCTAATTGTGACACTCAAATAGAGTGATTATTGATAAGTTCTAAGCTAGATTGTTTTGACGATTTTTTAAGCACATTCCTTAAAAATGTATTGTTCTTGAAATTATAATGTTTTGCACTTGAATACCTGTTATGAATTTGTCAAATCATGATATCTGTGCCACTTTGAAACTTAAATATGATAGATTGTTAGATTATATTGTTGAACTTATGTACATGTCAAATTGATAATTTTTACTTAAATATGATATCAAGTTCTTACATTGTTGAGCTTATGTCCATCAAATTGAGGAAACTTATATGATAGTGTTCTTACATTGTTGAGCTTATGTACATCAAATTGATGAAACTTATTCTATATTTTTGTTCGACTGTTGAGTGTATGTATATCAAATTGATTGATGAATTGTATCGAGTGGCTGTAACTTTGTAACATTATGATATGTATCAAGTAAATAGCCAAAATTCTCACTTTTGTTCAATTAATATTTCTAAAACAAAAAATTGGATTATGAGAGTTTTAAAATAATTGCGTACATTATTCTTATTATGTCTTACATGGATTTTCATTCTTTTTATTCTTATATACAATATTGTTTTATTAACAGACTTTAAACAAATGGTAGATTACCATTAAAAGTCAATATATTCAAATTGAAGCACTTGATAAATTGCATTAATTCAAATTGAAGCACTCTATAAAATGCATTATATACACTAAGGTTATTAACCAAATATAATCATGATATCAATGATAAACTCATAGTATGAAAATCATGGTATGAAAACATTCCTAACTAACATTCCTAAATTGCATTTTATTGAACATTCCTTAAGTTTGAAAACATCCATAAAGTGCATTTTAATGAATATTCTACAGATATCATATATTATTCCACCTAAATGATTGAAAACGTTCCTAACTAACATTCCTAATGGTTGGAAAAATTCCTAAAGTGCATTTTAATGAATATTCAACAGATATCATATATTATTCCACCTAAAGTGCATTTTATTGAACATTCCTTATGATTGAAAACATTCCTAAAGTGCATTTTAATGAATATTCTACACATATCATATATTATTCCACGTAAATGATTGAAAACATTCATAACTAACATTCCTAAAGTGCATTTTAATGAATATTCAATAGATATCATATATTATTCCACCTAAATGATTCAAAACATTCTTAACTAACATTCCTAAAGCACATTTTATTGAACATTTCTAATGATTGGAAACATTCCTAAAGTGCATTTTAATGAATATTCTATAGATATCATATATTCTTCCAGATAAACGATTGAAAACATTCCCAAAGTGCATTTTATTGAACATTCCTAACGATTGAAAAAAATCCTAACTAACATTCCTATTTAGTGCATCTTATTGAACATTCCTTATGATTGAAAACATTCATAAAGTGATTTTTAATGAATATTCTATAGATATCATATATTATTCCACGTAAATGATTGAAAACATTCACAACTAACATTCCTAAAGTGCATTTTATTTGTTGAAATTGAACCCAAGAGATAGAACAATTACACTCACAAAATTGCTAATCAAACATGCAAAATTAACACCAAAGGAGACTGAAATTAGAGCATAACACTAATCCATATTGAGTAAGTGTAAAATGGCCAACCTTATGAATTAATAGGCTTATGTAATATATAATTACATGAGATATTTGAATGCATAAATATTCCATTCGAAATAGTCAAAAAGCAGGCTTACCAAAACTAGTCAAATCCCCCATAGGTGCATAAAGCAATTTCCAAATCTACGTAGGTGATCAGGAATTGGCTAAGTCAAGTGGGAAAGATAAATAGGGATGGAAAGACAAATCATACATTCTTTTATTTGGGGAAAATGTGGGAGGATTATGTGGGCAAAAGAAAAGGGAGTTACAACTAGTCTAGCTTTTCCTTTGCCTTAAATCAAAAATAAAACAAGGCAACTTTACAGAAAAAGAAGATATGCACTTTGGAGAATCTGGAATAAAGTATACATGTTAAAATGGGTTTCTAAGATGTTTCCCAAGAACTCCATGACTCATTTTTAGCATGTGTTGACTTCTAGGACATGTAGAAGGCAACTAGCATAGCGTGGAATCTAGGAAACTAGGTAATAAGACAAAAATGATTAAATTATTTTCTAAGGTAGGTAACTATGGGTTGATTATTCTAAAACCCCCCCTTAATCCTGACTTTATGAATAGATATCAAAAAACTATAGGGCCTAGCAACAAGGCTTAGTCACCCTTTACATACTGCTTGTCAATACAACCAAGGAAAGAGGACAAATCCAGTGGGAAAATGCTCCCTTAAACATGGACAGGAAAAAAATTTGGAAATATTGTCATCAATCATGCTTCACAACATGATCAGAAATCCCCAACAGTGATTTGATATTGTTGAATGTATTCTCACAAAAAACCTTGGTGAATATGTTTGCTACTTATTCTGAAGATGCACAGAAGAGTAGATGAATGGTACCATCATGCACAAGCTGTTTGATGTAGTGCATATGGATCTCAATGTGCTCGGTTTACTGTCTCTGAACTGGATCATTGCATATTCGAATGGTGCTCTAATTATCACAGTAGATAATAGTTTAAAACTATGATTCGAAGCACATTCTCCAAGTATTCCCTGCAACCACAAACATTGGGTTGCTTCATTTATAACTCCTCTATACTCTGCTTCTACAGATGAGAGTGCAATGGCACTTTGCTTCTTGCTTGACCAGCTGATTGGTCCTTCTACAAGAATGAACACATATCCTAATGTATACTTTAGATCTGTGTTGTCACCTGCCTAATCACTATCAATAAACCCAATCAAATCAAGATCAGATTTTGCTTTGTAGAAGATCCCATGAGTTCTTGTTCCTTGAACAAAGTTTAGGATCTTTTTGGCTACGCTCCAGTGGATCTCATGAGGATGATCCATGTATCTCAAAGCCACACCAACTGCATAATATATATCAGGTCAAGTGTGTGTAAGATAAAGCAAACACCCAATCAACTGCCTATACAGTGTATTATTTACCATAGGAGAAGAACTTGCTTATTCAAGCTTAACTCCTGAAAGGAAGGGAGTCTTTCTTGGCTTGCAATCTTTCATGTTGAACTTGTTTAGAAAATATAAGGCATAATTGGAATGATGTAATTTGATTCCATGTTGGGATTGAGCAATTGGAGACCCAAGAATTGGCTCAACAATCCCAAATCTGTCATAGAAAATGGATGGTTCATTGCATCCTTCAAGGAGAAAATCTCTTTCTTTGAATTTCCTGTAATCACAAGGTCATACACATACAAGACAATAATCATCAAATAACCATGAATCAGCTTCAAATAGACATTAAGATTATAATTGCATCGAACAAAACTTAGTGACAGCAAAAAACCATCAATCTAGGCATACCAAGCCCTGGGGGCTTGATTGAGCCCATATAATGATTTCTTTAACCTGCACACTAAATATGGATTAGAAAAAAACCCTTCAGGTTGCTACATGTAAATCTCCTCAGTGAGATCTTCATTTAGGAAAGCACACTTCACATCCATGTGATGTACCTCCCACTACTTCGAAGCTGCAATGGCTAAAGCTAGCCTTATGGAGTTCATCTTTGCCACTGATGCAAAGGTTTCATTGTATTCAATACCATGTACTTATGAGTAGCCCTTGGATATCAATATTGCCTTATATTTTAAAGGTTAACCATCAGCAGAAAACTTAGTCTTGAAAACCCACTTACATTGAACTAGCTTCCTCCCTAGGGGAAGATCAACCAGTTCCAAAGTGTTGTTCTTCTGGAGTGAGCTGAATTCTTCTTTCATGGTTGTTTTTCATATTGGATCATGTGTTGCATATTCATATGTCTGTGGATCTGATTCAACCATAATATANAGGGCACTCTCAAATTGAGATCTAGTCCTCCTAGTGTCATTAGGATTTCCAGCTAGTTCCCCAGCTGCATGAATGGTCTTTGTTGCCCATTTTGGTCTTGTAGGAATATTAGGATCTACAATAAAATCATCATTATAGGACATATCAGAATCATCAAACTCATTAGTCTCTTCACTTACAATCAATGGATCTGGTGATGAAGAAGACTCTCCAACTTCAACTGCTACTAAAGGCTCTTCTTGGAACTAAACACTTCTTTCAATGAAATATTTGTTAGTGATCAAGTTGATCAGCTTGTAACCTTTTGAATCTTCATAATATCCAACAAATAGGCACTATTTTCTTTGGGGCTGCAAAGCCTTCCTCTTTTCTGTTGGAATTCTAGCCCAAGCCTTTGAGCCAAAAATCCTGAAATGGGTCACATCTGGCTGGTGCCCACTCCAAGATTCTAAAGGAGTCATATCATAAAGCTTCTTATGAGGCACCTTATTCTGGATGTAGGAGGCACAGTTTATAGCCTCAGCCCAAAACTTTGGTGGCAAAGTCTTAGCCTCGATCATGCAGGTTGCCATCTCCTTCAGTGACCTGTTCTTTCTCTCGGCAACACCATTTTTGTATGGTGTGTAAGGGATCAAATGCTGCATCTGAATACCTACATCTTTACAATACTAAATGAACTTAGACTTGACATACTCACCACCATTATCAAATCTGAGGATGTTGAGTTTCCTCCCATACTAGTTTTCAACCAAGTCTTTAAAGACTTTGAAGAGGTCAAAAACTTCAGACTTATGCTTTAGGAAGTGAACCCAACAATACCTAGAAAAGTCATCTATGAAGGTGAGTGGATATTTGGCTTGACTCATGGACATATGAGGAAATGGACCAGCAATGTCACTATGGATAAACTCAAGTGGTGCAGAGGTTCTCTCATGACTAGCTCTCTCATACTTGTTCTCTAAGTGTTTTCCTAGGATACAACCTTGACAGACTCCCTTAGAAAAATTGATATTTGGTAACCATATGACCATATCATTTTCACTCAAATCAGAAATATACTTGTAGTTAAGATGGCCAAATATTTAAAAACATCCCATTGGAGGCACACACGAAGCGGAGGATGAGCTCCAAGAAGTGAGGTGGGAGGCTTAACAGAGCTTTTAGCAGGCCATTTCAGCTCACTTTCAGCTTGGTATCTTTCTATGGTAATGGGGGGGGATCCCCTGAACTGTCGTCCTCTTAAACAATGTAATTTGACTATTGGGGAAATTCTTATACTAATAATTCAAGGTGAATTCCCTGTTTCTACTAGTATGGATCATAAACCTGGTCAATGCTTTCCAAAAACATTACCTATTCCTTCCATGCTAGTTAAGTCTACCAATATAAGGGAAAAAATTCAGTTTATGATGGATCATGCTTTGATTGGAAAATTCATTGGGTTAGAGCCATCGGAGAAAGCTCTGCTTTGGTGGATTAACTCGACATGGAAACCTAAAGGTCATTATGTTTTACATTTAGGATCGAAGGGGTTTTTTACTGTTTCTTTTATCAGTCAAGAATATTGGAATCAGATTATCGACGGTTATCCATATTTCTATTATTTTGCGGTTATTTTCCTTCATCCTTGGAAAGATAAATTATGTCCGGAAAAGGAAGATATGCCCATTTATCCAGTCTGGATCTGGTTATATTCGCTTCCTCAGGAATATTGGGATGCTGAAATCTTAGAAGAATTGGGTAACTGTTTGGGTTCCTTTATTAAAATTTTAGTGCAAACCAAATCTCAGAGATATACCCCCTTTGCTTGTATCTGTATCTACATGGATTTATCCAAGGCTCTTCCAGAGGGTATCGGGTTTCTTTGGGACAATGATGAATGGATTCAAAATCTGGACTATGAATAGGTTCCCTTTAGATGTCGTAGGTGCCATGAGTATGGTCACTTATTTAGGGAATGTCCTCTGAATCATCCCAAACCGCTGGTTAATAAGGTTTTGAATCCAGTGGATCCTGGGTTATCTAAAGTATCTTCTCGTAAATGGGGAAATAAAAAACAAGATCCTCAATACTTTGCCAAGAAGATAAATAGTTGTAATTCCTTTGAAAATTTGAGTAAACACGAAGGACAATCCGTGGATTCAAGAAGTCCTGAGGGTAAATTTTCCAAATAAGAGATTGGTCAACCTTCAAGCCTTCCCTCATGTCCAAATATATCCCATGATATCTATATTGGAAATTTGCAACAAGCAGCTAGGCCAGAAGTTGAAGCAATGGATACTTCCCTACAACTTAATTTCTTGGAAGAATTAGAAGAAATGGATATATGTGACTTAGATCTTGAAGGAATTGAGAAAGCCTGTTCAGATAAATTTAAAGGCTATGTTCCTCAATAACATGTTAGTCTTTCAAAAGAGGTCATTCTTAAAGCTAAATTCTCAAATTCTCTAGGCATTAATTTAGGTTCTCTTAAAGAAACAAAAAAATATGGTGAAGACAATGGTAAGAAACCGGGTGCAAATCCAATGAACATAGACTAGCAGATGTAGGAAGTCGTTTGGTTGATTCGGTTCAATATCCAACAATCAGAGCTGCTCTTGCTGTTTAATTTTGTTTTTAATGAAGCTCCTTTCCTAGAACACTCAAGGAATTACTAGCCTAAGCAAAATGAAAATTCTCTGCCAAGAGATTAAGAGATCTAATCTTGTTATTTTTTTTTACAAGAAACCAAATGCGAGGACAATTTTATTCAAGAACGCATGAGTAAAATATGGAAGCGTTGTGAGAGTATGGGTATTGATTCTAAAGGTTTTTCTGGAGGTTTATGTATTTTATGGGATCCGTCTAGGGTTTCCCTTTCTGATTTTCAAGAAACCTGTAATTCTATCTATGTCATTTTTAAAGTGGTTGGTTTTCCTATCTTGGGTTTACTTACGAATGTTTATGGTCCTCAACATTCGAGTGATAAGCGTATTTTTTTAAAATCCCTCTCCTATTTGAAAACCTGTATGCCTTTTGAGCATTGGGTGATCGGAGGTGATTTTAATCTTATCACTTCTCTGGAGGAAAAAAAAAGGCGGTAGGCATTGTTTGGAGGAGGAATGTAATCTTTTCCATGAGAATATTGAAGATCTGGGTCTTGTTGATATTACTCCAGGGGTTGGCTGGTTCACTTGGAATAATAAAAGAACAGTGAACCGTCATATTGCTTCTAGACTTGACCATTTTCTAGTTTCTGAATCAGTCATTAATTTAGCAAGTGAAATCCATAGTTCAACCCTCTCTGGTCGAGGGTCCGACCACTAGCCAATTGAGCTTTTATGGAGTGGTCTGGGGTCTCAATTCAAAAATCCCTTTCATTTTGAGCAATTTTGGATGGTTAATCCTGAGTTCAATGAAAAATTTAAAACTTGGTGGGTTGAATTGCAGTCAAATCAGGTGGCTAATATGTGGTCTTTTCAACAAAACCTGAAGGCTCTGAAATCTAAAATCAAGAAATGGAATAAGGAAGAGTTTGGGAATATTTTCCGAGAAAAAAGCAGATTGGAGACCCGTCTTCAGGAGATTCAGTCCATTAGGCTTAATGAAGGTTATTCCTTAGCTTTACTTGAGGAGGAATGATTGGTGGAAAAACAACTTGAAGAACGGGAAAAACAAGAGGAACTCCTTTGGTGGCAGAAATCTCGTATCAAATGGCTTCGTGAGGGAGAAAAGAATTCTAAATTCTTTCATCATTCTGTCATCCAGTCTAGGTTTCAGAACAAAATTTACTCCCTTAAAAATGAAGCAGGCAACCTTTTGGAAAGTAGGGAGAAAATTGAGGTTTTACTCAACTCTCATTTTTTAGATATTTTACCTGATCCTCGAAGGGATCCTTCTTTTGATATTGAGGTCATCACTAGTCAGATTCCCTCCTTGGTTTCAAGGAAACAAAACCAAATGTTAATGAACTCCATCTCTCTCCAAGAAGTCTAGGAGGTTGTCCTTCAAATGAAGGAAGGTACCTCACCTGGCCCTGATGGTTTTACTGTTAATTTTTTTCATCACTTATGGGAGATGATTAAAATGGATGTTTGGAATATTGTAGAGCAATCTCGATTATCTGGGCGTATTCTTCCAGCATTAAATACTAATTTTATAACTCTGATTCCTAAAAGTGAGGGTGCTAATTCTCCTAATAAATTCCATCTTATCAGCCTTTGTAATGTGATTTATAATATTATTACCAAGGCAATTGCTAATCGATTAAAACCTATTTTGCCTTCTCTTATCTCTCTAGAACAATCATGGTTTGTGGAGGGGCGTCAAATTTCAGATGGGATTATTCTTGTTCATGAAATCTTACATTCCATTAAAAATAAAAAGTTGTCGGGCATGTTGCTTAAGCTTTTCCGAAAAATGGCAATTTATCAAGAAAATTTTGGTAGCATTCGGTTTCAGTAAGGCTTGGGTTAATTGGATTATGAATTTGATCTCATCGGCATTTTTTTTCAATTTTAGTTAATGGGGTTCCTTCAGGCATCATAAATCCAACCCGTGGTATCCTTCAAGGGGATCCTTTATCACCTTTTCTGTTTATTCTTATGGCTGAAGGTCTGGTTCAATCTATTTCTACTTCAAAGGAGGCCAATTATATAAGAGGTTTAGGTGGAGCTCTAGATGGGGATAGCCATTCTCACCAATAGTTTGTTGATGGCACTACGCTTATGGGATACCCCTCTGTACATGAAGCCTCTAGCTTTCGCAAGTTCTTGGATCAGTTTGGAAAAGCCTCTCGTTTGGAAGTCAATGCACAAATATCCCAGGTTTTTTTCTTTAACACTCCTAGTATTACTCGTCATAATATTATTCGTATCTTAGGTTTTTATGAAGGTTTTATTCCAGCTACTTTTTTGGGTACTCTTATAAATACTCAGTTGAAGAAGATTTCTTTGATTGAACTAGTGGATAAAGTTAAGAAGCGGTTGAGTAATTGGAATTTGAAATCTCTAAATTTTCCGAGTCATTTGGTTCTTGTCAAATCAATGCTTCAAGATTTTCCTACTTATATGTTCTCAACTATGTTGGCACCTAACTCTATTCTCTAGGATTTGAGGAATATCCAAAGAAATATCTTGTGGAGTGGTGCTCAAGATCCTCATAAATGTGCTCTGGTCAATTGGGATACTGTCTGCAAATCGAAATCTTAGGGAATTTTAGGGCTTAGAGATCCTGAAAAAGTAGGTTTAATAGTGGGAGATAAGATTTGGTGGCATTGGCTTACTCATTCCCAGGAACCTTGGGCTAAATTATGGGTAGCCAGATATGCCCCCCACTGGGACTATCAGGAATTAATTAGGTTTTCTGAAGAAAAAGCTGGTTCTCACATATGGAAAATGGCTTGGGCAAGTCATATCCTAATGCAACAACATGGTTTTTGGGAAATCGTGATGGCCAAAATGCTCGCTTTTGGGAGGATCCTTGGCAACAACTTCTTCCGTTGGAATGATCGAGGAATTTTCCAAGGCTCCAAGAATCTTGTATCACTAGAAATTTATGCAAAGTAGCTGACCTTTGGGGGTTTCAGCGTCTGGGTTCTTTCTCTTGGTCCTAGGTGAATCATAGTTCGTTGGAACGCCTAGGTCCATCCCAGGAATGTTCCTTGCTAAAGGAAGAGCTTAATATGCGATGTATTTGCAGACATGAAGGAAATGATAAGCTTTGATGGGGTTATGGACTGAAAGGGGTATTTTCTCTCAAAGAACCCTATAACCTTCTCTTTCAGACCTCTGAAAACCCAGCTATTTCATCTTGGAGTACTCTTTGAGGGAAACAATTATGGCCAAAAATCACTATTTTTTATTGGCTTGTTATGCATAAAATAATTTTAACCGAGGATAATTTAAAAAGACGAGGGATGTATGGACCTTACCAGTGCCCTCTATGCAAGCAAGCTAAGGAAACATCTTTCCATCTTCTGGATGACTGTCCATTTTTGGCAGTTCTTTGGGATCATGGCATGGTTTTGTTTCGTCGTTCTGCTCGAATTAGGAAGAACCTAATGGGAACCTTGCTTTATTGGGCTAAGAATCCATTCCAAAGTCAAATATTGAACTGACTTTGGGAAAATTTTCCCAATTTTTTGATTTGGGCTATTTGGAATGAACGAAATGCCAAAATATTTCACTCAAAGACTTCGTCTCTCTTTAATGTATGGCAATGTCTAAACTCCAAATTGAAGGAAACCATTTCTCTGACTAATTGGGATAAAAAAGACTCAGAGTTAGTAGGTACGGAAAGGCAGATTCTAGCAAATTGGGATCTGGATAATTATGAAACTTCTGCTTAGCCTAACCAGAAAACTCATCCATTTAATCCAATCTAGGATTGTTGGAATCCTCCTCCAAATGGTTTTCTGAAGCTAAAGTTTGACGGAGCTTCTAAGGGTAATCCTGGAAAGGCGGGATACGAATTTATTCTTCAGAATTATAGAGGTAAAATGCTTGGTTATGGTTATGGTTTCCTAGGTATTGAATCCAACAATGCATTAGAGATTGAAGGATTGATTCAAGGGTTAGAATGGGTCTTGGAAAAATTTCATGAACCAATTATAGCGGAGGGAGATTCACAGCTGGTTATTCTCCTGACCTCTAAACTGCATAATGGATCTCAAAGTTCTAAAGTTTCATCTTCCTGGAACTTGGAAATTCAAATCGTGGCTCTACGAATAGGTCTCATTTAGGGGAAAGCTGTCATTTTTTCACATGTCCATCGGAATGGTAACAATATGGCGGATTACCTAACTAACATGGGGGTTGGTACATGTCATCCTTTTGGAGCTCAAGATTGGCATCTACTTTTAGACATGACCATTCGATATCGGTGTCAAGATCTTATCTTTAGCGACTGTACTAGCATCCAGATGGAAGGTCGGAATAATTATTAATGCAGGATTCTATTCTCTCTAAGCACGTGGCACTTGATAGGTGTAATCTTTGATTTTTAATTCTCACCCGATGCATGTTTTAAATATGATGGTTTGGGCATATTTTTCCATATATTTGACGGATGCTGGTATTCATATTGTACTGTGCTCTGAGGATCAAGTGAAAGGTATTAATGATGAGTCTGCTCTAAAGACTTGTGTGAGGGATTGTGAATTTAATTTACAGATCATGTCCATCATGTCGCACCCCAGTATGAGGTTATATATTCTGGTGCAGGGTGGCGAAACTCTCATCAATTACTTATCAGGTGTTCTTGTGAGTTATTACTGAGTGTTTTATCCGTGGATTGACTAGTAATATCTAGTTTATCAAGATGAGTGATAAAGGAAATGGGAAGAGGGAGCATTCTCTATCAGACTCGTCCAAGGTGGCATCCCGTGCGCAACGTCGGGCTTTATAGGAGTCTCGAATGTTTGAATTGGAACTTCCCCAAGACATCCAAAATCGTATTGATGCAACTCAACATCGTCTTTGGGATGAACTTGACTCTCAAAAATTGAAAGAGGAACCTAATAAGGCGCAGGAGTGGATTTTGGACCCTGGTCATACCATGGGTCTTATGAGTCTTTTGAAAAATTAGTTGCACTGTTCTGGGTAATGAAAAACTTGGTGGATAGAGCTGAGTGGGATCGTCGGTCTCCTAATTCAGGAAATTAATCCCCCGAGTCTTGGAAGACTTCTATCTTTGCGTCGATTCATTCTGTGGGATATTCAGTTAAGCAAATTGAAGATAAAGTTGATTTCCTTATTGCATGCTTGGGTTTTCAATTTCCTTCTTCTTCAATTTCCAGGGCAACAAAACCAGTTTGTCCTGGTTCTGCCCAAAACTTTGGTCAGGATTTACCTTATATTCTGCTATAGTTTGAAGTTTGGGAACGCTATCCCTTTGATTCTGTTTCTTTTTTGAGGTTTCTAATGATCGTGATGGAGTTTCTTCTCTTGCTTGGATTTATGTTTTATCTGCACAACTATGGTATGTTCTTAGGGACAGTGTCTTTTGCAACTTTATCGATGTTATCAGATATAGTGATCTCCTATTTTGGTTTGTATAGTCCAGCTTATGACGAGCCTACAGCTTGCCTTTGTAATGTTTGTCAGCGTTTTTTGATAAATCTAAATTATCTCAAGATGGTGGATGATGCTTGAAGGATTTGGTGTTGGATTGAAATATGAGCCTTCGGGGTTTCTAAAATATTTTGGGATTGAGTGTGTGGGTTTTGATTGTAATTTTGGGGACTATTTTGGCATTGACTGAGCTGTTTTAAAAATGCTAGTTACTTCTCTTTGAGAATTGAGTCTGTGGGCTGGAAAGTAAGGAAGATTTGTCTCTGTGGGATGGGAAGTAAGGAAGTATGAAGTTAGGTAGGTCTAGTATTATTATTACCATTCTGCATCAACTCTGTTAAAGATGGAAAAATTTGATTTTGTACCTTGTAATAGGTTTTAGAAGGCTTTACTTCTTTTTTAATGTGATTACTGTACTTACAAAAAAAAAAAAAGATGGCCAAATATTTCATGCCACCAAAGCTTGCTTTCCTCATTAACATGAATCAAAAGAGCATAGGGGTTTGAGTAGGGTAGAAAATGGAAAAACATGTATACCTTCGAAGTGTGATCAACAACAACTTTTTCTATGACTTTACCATTCGAAATCTCAGTGATTTCAACATCATCAAGGGAGAAGATGACCTTCTTTGGAGACCCAGTGTGATTCATCTGATACACAGACAAGAGATTAGAGGCAAGACCTGGAACATACAACACATTATTGAACTTACCATGGTCAAGATCAATCCTTCCCTTCCCCAAACTGTCAGTGAGAGAGTCATCTCCCAAAACTATTGGTGGACCTTTCGACATGTCAAGAGAGGAGAATGCCTCTTTTGTCGAAACCATATGTCTAGAAGCTCTAGAGTCTATGATGAAGCTAGGTGAGCTTGATGTTCCAGCAACCAAGGCATGTACTCTCTCTCTATCCTCTGAATTTGATCCTCCTTCCCTCTTCTTTGAGCAATCAGGAAGGGAGATATTATTCTTCTCCAGGAGTTGGGTCAACATGTCAATTTGCTTCTTCATACAATATCTCTAAGGATGATAGCCCTTACTGTAGTATGCGCACTTGCTCATTTCTCCTTTGTTCTTCTTCTTTTGGGAGTTCTTCTTGGAACCTTGGGGATCCTCTTGAGACTTAGACTTGTCTCTCTTTTTCTCAGGTGGATTTTTAGATTTTTTCTTGCTTTTTGAATCCACCCTTGAATCTCTAGCAACCAAAGCTTGTTCTTTGGAAGGTTTGATGGTGCCCATCATTACCAACTTATCTTGTTCTTGTGTGAGGGATTCCATGAACTCTGCAATCTTAGGCATAATCTAGGCTCGAGCTCTCAACTTGGTGGAATGGAAGGTTCAATAAAACACTGAATAGTTAGGTCCAAGCTTAGAGAGTATGGCCAAAACTAGTTTCTCTTCCTTCTTTTCTATCCCACATTGTTTCAATTGCAAAACAAGGGCCTTAAACTTGTAAAAGTAGAGTTGAAATGATTAAAAGCTACTAGGACTCAAGGAGATCAGCTCATTCTTGATTTGATGTCCTCTCATCTAATATTTCTTTCGAAAAATATATACAAGATTCTCCCACACTTCATTAGGTGATGTCAATCCATCAAGTTGGAAGAGGAGGTCTCTTGAAATGCTCAGACACAAAAGACCATAGGCCTCATCTCTCCTTTTGTGCCATTTGATTTTCTCTGCAACTGCATTGGTATCTGCCTTAGTTTACATAGTCATCATGTAGATACCTTTATCTCTCAAAAATATCTCCATATTGTCTTTCCACTCAAATAAATTGAATGGAGTCAAGATGATCTTCTAAGATTGGTCCATAGCTTAGAAACTGTGCCCTTCAATCAGCAGAATATTCTCCCAGCCAAGATGTAAAACTTGCAATAGCAATATGGAAGGAGATAAATTGATCTACAAAGGCTCTGATACCATGTGAAAATTGAACCCAAGAGATAGAACAATTACACTCACAAAATTGCTAATCAAACATGCAAAATTAACACCAAAGGAGACTAAAATCGGAGCATAACACTAATCTGTATTGAGTAAGTGTACAATAGCCAAACTTATGAAGTAATAGGATGCTGTAATATATAATTACATGATGCATCAATATGCCATTTGAAATAGTAAAAAAGCAGGCTTACCAAAACTAGTCAAATCCCCCATAGGTGCATAAAGCAGTTTCCAAATCTAGGTAGATTCTCACGAATTGGCTAAGTCAAGTGGGAAAGATAAAGAGGGATGGAAAGACAACTCATACATGCTTTTATTTGGATAAAAGGACGGAGGATGATGTGGGAAAAAACAAGGCAGTTACAACTAGTCTAGCTTTCCCTTTGCCTTAAATCAGAAATAAAACAAGGAAGCTTTACAGAAAAAGTAGATATGCTCTTTGGACAATCTGGAATAAAGAAAACATACTAAAATGGGTTTCCATGATGTTTCCCAAGTGCTCCATGACTCAATTTTATCATGTGTTGACTTCTAGGACATGTAGAAGACAACTAGCATAGAGTGGAATCTAGGAAACTAGGTAATAAGACAAAAATGATTAAATTAATGTCTAAGGTAGGTAACTATGGGTTGATTAGTCTAACACTATTGAACATTCCTAATGATTGAAAAAATTCCTAAAGTGCATTTTATTGAACATTTCTAATGATTGAAAATCATTTAAACACAAGTGCAACATATTGAACATTCCTAACATTCCTAAAGTGGTTCTTTAGGAAAATCATTTAAACAAAAGTGCAACATAT
>LPNX011086848.1:80665-102309 GCA_001517045.1 Pseudotsuga menziesii | reverse complement strand
TATATATATATATATATATAAGTTAAAATGATAAGTTTAAAGTTTTAACATAGAAAATGTCAAATTAACATGTTCACAAGTATAAAAACATATATAACTATGTAATATCCATTATATGGATATCACTCTCCACATTGTCCTCGTGATTGACCTATAACACATGCAACATATAATTAAGCATCAATATATAAATTTTATACCGTAAATAAACTTTAATAAAAATACAATTGGAATTTAAAATCATAAATTGAATAAATATAGCTTAGTGAGGCCAACACCCAAATAGGTCACCATACCCAAAGCCATGGAAGGTTGTATAATACGTTTACCGACCTACAATTTTAATTTCATTACTTAAACGTTTCATGTGCATACGTATAAAATAAATTAAAATTTAAGATGTCAATCATCAAACTTAAACATTTGAAACATGTAATTTAAATGTAACTTAAGTTAAATTTAAACAAAATGTCAATTGTTTTTAATCATTACTAAAACATTTGAAAGGTACAATTTACCTCACAACCTTGGGAGACACTAGGAATGGCTCCCAATATTGATGATTTGAGGGGCCTAATACCCATGGTCCTAGGAGAAGGAATCGAAACCTATGAACACAACCAAAATTTCAATATTAGAAAAAGGTGTCATGACAATAATAGGAACATATAAATTTATAGATATGCAAATGCACCTCTTTCAATGGCACTAGGTTAACACTAGAGTCGACCATAAAATAATGTTCATCCAGCATTTGGGTGAACTGCAATTCAGATGATTTCATTTTAAATACCCGTTTATATATATATATAAACTAGCAAAACCTAATTTAACAATTATTGGGAAAAAATAAAATTTCTCACATACCTCCCCCACTCTCCTTCCTCGTGATGGAGTAAATCAAACAACCCATCTCGAAAATGTTTTGCATAGGACTTGGAATCTTAAAGGCTCATTGAATCTACCTCACAGTATGTTTTATAAGAAAAATGCACATGAGAACACGTGGGTGCTCTATGTCGATTCATGCCCACATCAACCCCCACTAGAGCAAATGGTAAGTTGCTTCGATGACGGTTCTGGCCTCTAGACAAATCTGAGAGGTTTCCTCCATCTCATATTGTATTGTAACAAGTCTCAGTGGATGAGGCACCAAACGAGGCACAGCCTTAAGAAACAATGGATTGCAAAAGGATCCTTCTCGTTCATACGAGGCTACCTTTTCCAAGCCCGTTAAATTTTGACGGATCATCTGTATAATATTGCTTCATGTTTTAAAAAAAATATACATAAAAAAATCTCGCAAAATAATGTGGAACTTCATCATTCCATTGAAATATACCATAGGCAGCCAAGAATCTATCATATAAATGGTGTGCAATCTTGGGGTGCTTGAAATATTGCACCTTTAACATCTTTCGCTTCAGTCCTTGCTTAAAATTAAACATTGAAATGGCATCTTCTTTTGATACCCTCTTCTCTACATCAACCCACTTGTTAGGACCCATCACCTGAGCCTTCCGCTTTCTCATCAAGTGAAAAAAAGAATCTGTTGTTGTCCCAACACTTCTAAAGGCACCAATAAACTTGCCTAAATATTCCAAAAGTATTTACAAACTTTTTCAGCTCTTATTTGGGAGTTCCAAGTTAGCAATATCATCTGCCAATTTGTTATGGTGGGATGTGCATTGTTCAAGGGTGACAGAAACAATATCATTTTCCCAAGGAAGAGCATCAGGTATATCTGAAGGATAAATGGTCATAGACTTACAACGATGTGCTTGTTCAACAGTATCCCTTCTCCGAACTTGACCCTTTTGTCGAGCATTCGCATGACCTTGCTCTTGGTCCCTTGCAGCATCTTCATCATATCCACCCCTTGCATCATCACCCTCATTTTCTCCAAATGCATCACCCTCATTTTCTGCAAATGCATCACTATAACCCTCAACAGAACCACGATCCTCTACATTTACACATGTGATCATGTATAATTTAGTATATAAAAGCACAAGCATACATATACATATGTGCAAATTAGTAATTTATTTAAATAAATTATATATATCTGTAACATAATACTAATAAAAGGTGGTTGGTCTATTGGTTGTTCTCTAAAATGACGACCAAATGAGGGCAAACGGTCATGAGATGAATCAAACAATCGACCAGACATAGATTATTTCCCACTCTCACGAGACAATATATTACGCCGTATCTCTACAAAGAAAAATGATAACAAAACTTAGTAAACTCAATGAACAAGAGTAAAAACAAATATGAATAGGCATTCATACTCAAAATTTTGCATGTGCATAAATTGTAAACACATACCAATTGTGTCTCGATATAATACGCTAGAATATCTAGATGTGTCAGACCATGTTTGCAAACATTTTAAGGTCTTTCACTAGATGTAGGTGTGGTATTAGGAATCCTTGTCTCAATAGATGTTCGAGTGCATCTTTGAGTTGAAGAATGAGCAAACACCTCATCTCGATCCATCTCTACTCTATATCTCCTATAAACATCAACACAATCATCAATGAACTATGCAACACCCCGGTTTTGACCATGTTGCATTCAATGTACATGGTGTATATATTGTAATGAATCATGGTGTGGAGCTAAAGGAAAAATCCCCACCATTGATTTGGTTGTGTTATGTTTCGACGAACGGAATCGTTGCCGATGATATATCGTGGTATACGGCACATATTAGTTGGCATCATGTAAATATGCTTTTTAATTAAATAAACCCCAACCAGCTATGTCACTGCAACCATATTGAAAAGGGCATGATATTCCTAAGGATAGGGAGGGGGAATTGTTAAACCTTGAGCCCATAGGGGAAAATCCATGTGTCACCACCCTTTTGATTTGCTCACCTTCCCTTGTCTCATCCAACTACCTCATTAAAAGTTCTACTATTAGTTGGGGCAGTTATTGCTAGGGAGTGGAGTGTGGCAGGACTGTCAGTCCTTTCCCACATGCACACTCCACCAGCAGGTTGACGCTCACATTGGCATGGAAACCACCACCACCATCACTCCATGCGGACTCTCCATTCTCTCCACTATGCCATTCTCTCCATTGTCTACTTATCCTCATGCACCGATGGAGGATTGCGGGTTGTTTTTCTCGCGAGTAAGGGAGAGAGCCATTTTTTTGTCATCCACGATTCTTTCTGTGGGCATATATGATTTCCTTATGGATCTGTGGATGATATATGTGTCTTTGCATGATGCTAAGAGGCGGATGGCTCTTCCATTCGCGGACGGTGTAAATTCCCCGTGACTTCACTGTTGATACTGGGAGTTGTTGTTTCCCCATGTTTTGTTGGTTGTGTTTTCTTTTACCTTTTGGACTGTTGTATGTTTTTATGGAGTCGTTTTGGCCATGATAGGGCCAAGAATGACTCAGGAATTTCTTTCCCCTGTCCAAGTTGTGAATAACTTGTTTGGTTGCGTGTATGCAGTGGTTGGTCTTCGGACTATGTTGGAGTGGGGATGAGGGCTTGGTTTGCTTGACAAATCTGGTGTGTTTGGGATCCACACAGACAGAGCTAGAGGGCCGAATTTCTTCTCAGACAACCCCTGAATAGCACTGGAAGGGAGGTTAGGGCCTGAGGGACTGTGTAGCAGAGAAGGGACTGATTTCCTTGTGTTGGGTGTGTGTGGGTGTCCTAGAAGTCAGGCTAGTTCTAGTGTAGGTTTCCTTAGCTCTTCAATGAGCTCACCAGCTTAGCATTTATCCTTTCCCAGCTCCTTGATGGCCTGATAAACCCAACTGTATTGGCTTGGCTGATTTGTGGATGGCCTGACAAACCCAACTGTGTTGGCTTGGCTGGTCTGCTATTTTGTGTATCCTTGGCTAGGTGTAAGCCTACTTGTTCCTTATTCCTTGGGGAATCATGCCCATCTCTGGGGTGGCAGTGTTGCTGAGATATTAAGGAGCACGCTGGCCTATGGTTGGGTGGAATGTTGCAGCGACGTAGCTGGTTGCGGGACGAGTTGTTTATAAGATAAGTATTCTTGACCAGTTCGTCTCTGCATTTATATTTATTGTTTAATGAATGATGATGAACATGTTGAATGCTTGAATGAATGTAGGTTTGATTCTGCTGTGTATATGAATGATTATGCATCTTAGCAGGTTTTATGTTTTAACCATTTTTATTCAGTTTATATGTATGTACATGATCATGGGGCTAGTTTCCCCAGTGTTTAATGACATGGTAGCGTCCTCTTCACCGGTCGGAGGGTCGGGGACGTTACATTATGGTATCAAATCCAATGTTACAGCATGGGCATGAATGGGCCATGAAAGATCAGATAGCAGAGGTAGGTTGCCTTCTTCCCAACAGAGATCAAAAATTTATGACAGAAAACTTCCACAAAATGTTTCTAAGTGCCAAAACTGTCGGTTCATCGAAAAACTTATTGGGAAGCTCTTCCGATGCAGCAGAGAGCTAGGTGGAAGCCCACTCGACGGAGGACAGCCGAAAGAAATTTTGCAAAAAAAATTCTAAGTGTTCGTCAGCCATCGACAGAGTTTAGTGGATGTGGGAGTTGCAGACCGAAGACCACCGAAACACCAGCTCAATTTATTTGAAAGAGCATCTGATATCAACTATCGGCGATCAGCAAAGATTAGTTGATTGGATCGCCGATGACTAGATGATGGAGTCGTCGAAACGTCATCGTTGTTGGAGAAATTAGTTGTTAGAGGAGTTGACGTGGCAGCGAACATCGACGAAATTTAGTGGATGAGACCACTGAAATGTCAGCGGAAAATAGGAGATTAGATCGCCGATGATTAGATTATGAAGGTTTCGATACATTGATGGAAGAAAGGAAAAGTTTAGTGGATTGGATCGCTAATACGGTGGAGAAGGTTAGTGGGACGGGTCGCTGACACGTCAGAAAATTATAGAGGATTGGACTGCCGATGCACGTCGGAAAATTTTAATTGTTTGGGATTCTACCATTGCGGCTGCCATGTGGACTAGCATTCCAACGACTAGAAGTTCAACCGCTAATGCTCCAGTCGCTGACACAGTGGAAACATTTCATTTTAAAGCATCGACGCATAGTGTTTAGAGCTTCGATCCACCGATGGGTCTTATGTTCCATGGAACCCACAGATAGTTTGCTTCCCACCGTTGCGGCCGCCTAGAGAACTATCCACCCAATGAACAGTGGTTTCGACCGTCGATGCAGTGTTATAGAGTTAGTTTCCTCATCAATGCAGTAGGAGATAACGGTTCCAATTGCTGATACTACATGTTGTGGTGATCAACGTTCTAATCGTCGACACACACAACAGTCCTTGGCATCGCCAATAAATGGTCTGAGAACTTAGATGACTGAGGATCCCATACGCCGAAAAATGTTAGTTGTTAGCACTGTCGATGAGCTCCGAAAGAAAATTGTTATTTCGATCGTCGAGGTGTCGAAGAATTAGTGGGGAAGAGATCCAATTGGGAAAAAGAAATTTTGGGTTTTTCCAGAGGGATTTCTTAGTGATTTTTTTTTAAGCTGTTTTTTGGTGGATTTCTCAGCAGATTGTTAGTGGACTATAGGGCTGAAAAGGAAGAAAATTATGTGTTTGAGAAAAATTGTTATTTTATGATTTTTGCAAGAGAAGAAGGTAACTAGTTCTTATTTATATCAATATTATGCATCTAACAATTGTGTTACTAACACATTTGTAGAATCATAGTCACCTTCAAGGGCAGTATTCCAGGTGGTGCAGTTTGGTAAGTAAGTGGTGGTTCAGTTATGAGAACCCATTATGGATATGATGCTTGGGATTCTTACGAGCGTGCGAGAGATGCCATGGGAGAAAATGTCTGTAATGGAAATGATGACATAGAGTCTAATGGAAGGAGATTCCATGAGACATCATCAGATGTTGTAGCCACCATGAGAACATTGATTAAATCCCAAGAAGAGCAGCATCAGTTGAATGTTGTTATGTTGCAGAGTTTGACAGACTTACAGAGAAAGATAAACTCTAGACGAGGTACAGCAAGATCGGAAGGTAGTAAGAGCAGTACTAGGAGAAGGAGAAGGACTTCTAGTGGGTCATCTAACTCCAAAGAATCCAGCGGGGATACAAGCTCATCTTCTCGTAAAGGAAAAAGAAGGAGGCACCTTAGGGATCACTCTTGGGATGAATTTAAGAAGGCTAAACATCCTACATTTGATGGTGAGGTAAAGACTGGACAAGAAGCTGAAGCTTGACTTCTTGGGATAAAGAAGTACTTCCAAGTTCAGGATTATTCGAGAAACATGAAGGCACGAGTTTCCATATTCAATATGAATGGAAGAGCATCCATTTGGTGGGAGCACTTCAAGTAAGTAAAGAGGATCAGTGAAAGGAGACTGAAGTGGAAATAGTTCAAGAAGTATTTCAAGTAGAAATACCTATTTGACAGGTATTATGATGACAAGATTAAGGAGTTCCATGAGCTAAGATTGGGTCAGTAGACCATGGAAGAGTATGTAAATAAGTTCTTGGAATTGTTGAGGTATGTTTGCTACATCAGGGATGAAAAAGTTAAGGTCCAGCGGTTTCTGAGTGGATTACCTCAGTATTACAAAGACAGGATTGAGTTTTACAAACCTAGAACTCTTGAAGAAGCAATAAGAAAGACTAAGTATTTCTATGAGCAAAGCAAAGGTAAACCTGATTATCATAAGGCATGGAAGGAGAAGAAGAATGAGAAGTTTGACCAAAGAAATAAAGTTTTCAAACCTTCTAGATTCAGGAATCAGTAGAGGCAGCCATCCCAAGCCGTGAGTAATCCAGTTTGAGTGACAGGAGAAAATCCTGAAGATCCACAACATAATAAAAGACCACTCAAATGTTGGAAATTTGAAGTACCCCACTTGCGCAGATATTGTCCACTCGAGAATGAGAGCGCAAGGCCAGCTTACAATATTCAAGAAGCAAAAATAGTGGGTCAAGTAGCAAGGGCAGTCCCTAGGATTTATGCAGCACTTGAGGACTGGCAGGCATGTCACCAGTCAATTGTGGTTGAAGTTGCAGGTAATATTGTTGAGCAATCTATTTCTATTTTTATTTACCTTAGTTCTACTCACAGTTACATTACTCCTAGAGTAGTGGAGATTTGTGCTTTTAAGAAAGTAAAGCATAGGAAATCTTGGTTAGTTCAGCTAGCCACTGGAACTAAGAGAAAGGTTAGTGAAGTGGTAGAAAAATGTCCATTGGTCATGGATTGGTTGGTCACTTGTGTAGATATGAATGTTCTACCACTTGGTTCCTATGATGTTCTCATTGGAATGGATTGGTTAGAAGCCCATAGGTTAAAGCTTGACTATTCCAATAAGAATTTTGAATGCATGGATGAAGAAGGAAACCTAGTAGTTGTGAAAGGTATTCCAAAGGTGATTTCAGTACGACAGGTTTCAGCAATGCAGTTGAAGAAGTTTTGTAGTAAAGGTTTCCAGTTGTACACAGCTCATATTTTGGAGCCAACAAGAGATGAAACTCCTAGGTTGGAGGACTGCTAGGTGTTACAGAAATTCAAGGATGTGTTTCCTGATGAGATCCCAGGGCTTCCACCAAAGAGGGACATTGATTACACAATTGAACTTGTACCAGGAGTAGCACTAGTCTCCAAGACACCCTACAGGATGAGTACACCGGAGATGCTAGAGTTGAAGATGCAACTACAAGAATTTTTGGGAAAAGAAGTATATCAGGCTGAGTGTGTCTCCTTGGCGAGCACCAGTTCTATTTGTAAAGAAGAAAGATGGTACAATCAGGTTGTGTATTGATTACAGACAGTTGAACAAGGTTACTATGAAGAAAAAATATCTTTTTCCTATGATTGATGACCTCTTAGATCAAATGAGAGGAGACAAGGTATTTTCCAAGATTGACTTGAGGTCTAGTTACCATTAGGTGAGAATCAAGGATGAAGACATTCATAAGACAGCCTTCAGAACAAGGTATGGACATTATGAGTTTGTAGTGGTACCATTTGGTCTCACAAATGCACCAGCTACATTTATGTTCCTTATGAACAGTGTCTTTAGCAGGTAATTGGACAAGTTTCTTCTTGTTTTCCTTGATGACATTCTTGTTTATTCTAAGAATGAGGAAGAGCATGAAGAGCATTTGAGATTAACATTGCGATTTCTCAAGGAACATCAGTTGTATGCAAAGCTAAGCAACTGTGACTTCTATAGAGACAGAATTCAGTATTTGGGTCACATTATCTCTGAGGAGGGTATATCTATGGACCCTGAGAAGATTGAAGTGATTATGAATTGGCCTGCTCCAAGATATGTGACATATGTAAGATATTTTATGGGACTTGCAGGATACTACAGGAGATTCATTGAAGGATTCTCCAGGGGTGCACATGCCATCACTTCTTTGCAAAAGAAGGGGATAAAGTTTGAATGGACATCAAGGAGAGAAGAAAGCTTCCAGCGGTTGAAGAATATTCTCACCAGTGCACCAGTATTAAAAGTGTGTACCGATGCATGCAGACAAGGGCTTGTAGGATTCCTTATGAAAGACAACCACATGATATGTTATGAGTCAAGAAAGTTGAAGGAGAATGAGAAGAACTATGCCACTCATGATCTAGATCTTGCAGCCATAGTACATGCTCTCAAGATTTGGAGGCATTACTTGATGGGCAGAATATTTGAGCTCAGAATAGACCATTGTGGTCTGAATTTTCTATTTGATTAGTCTACTCTGAACGCTAGGCAAGTGAGATGGCTGGAGTTTTTATGTGAGTTTGATTTTGAAATCAAGCACATAAATGGAAAAGAGAATAAGGTAGCTGATGCACTCAGCGGGAAGGTGCAGGACATGCATGTGACATCCCTTAGTATTTTCCAATCAAATTTGAGGTAGGAGATTGTTAATTGTACTGCTGGAGATGAATTGTATGAGCTGGTAAAAGATAAATTGCAGTATAAAAGTATGGAGAAGAGGTATGAGGGATATAAATTGGAAGAAGATGGACTTATTACTTATAAAGGCAGAATTTATATTCCAAATGTAGAAGATTTAAGGAGAGTTGTCATGGATGAAATCCATCAAACTTCGTATCCTGGTCACCCAGGATACTAGAAGACAATTGCTACCGCCAGAAAGAAGTACTTTTGGCCAGGAATGAAAAATGATATGGCTGAATACATTTCAAGGTGCATGAAATGTTAGCAGGTAAAGGTTGAGCATCAACACCCAATAGGTTTGTTGCAGCCTTTTCCAGTCCTAGAATGGAAATGGGAAGTTATTTCCATGGTTTTATTACAGGATTGACGATGGCTTAGAGACAACATGATTCCATCATGGTTATGGTGGACAAGTTGACAAAGGCAACACATTTTATACCAGTGAAGTCTACGCATAAGACTGATGACATTGCAAAGATCTTCATGAAGGAGATTTTGAAATTGCATGGATTGCCTAAGGCAATAGTTTCTGACCAAGATGACAAGCTCACTTCCAATTTTTGGAAGGGGTTGTTTGCAGATTTGGGTACAAATCTAAGCTTCAGCACTGCATACCATCCCTAGACAGATGGGCAGACAGAGAGAGTTAATCGGGTGCTTGAAGATATGCTTCACATGTACGTGATGGACAAACCAACCAAGTGGGAAGATTACTTACACCTCATAGAGTTTGCTTATAACAATGGACAACAGGAATCCTTGGGGTTGAGTCCGTATGAAGCTTTGTACGAAAGAAGGTGTAGGACACCCATGACTTGGGATAATCCAGTGAACAGGGTTGTGCTTGGTCCGGAATTGCTCAAGGAAATGGAGCAAGAGGTTGTAAAGATCAGGTAGAATCTGAAAGAAGCACAGGACAGACAGAAAATCTATGCAGATAAGCATAGGGTGAACAGGGAGTTCAGTGTTGGGGATCATGTTTACCTCAAAGTGAGGGAAAGGAAGAGTTCCTTGAAGCTTGGAAGTTGTGCCAAGTTGTCACCAAGATATTGTGGGCCGTTTGAAGTGCTTGAGAGAAAAGGGTTAGTTGCATATAGACTTGCATTGCCTGCTAGCACTAGAGCTCATAATGTTTTTCATGTTTCTTTTCTTAAGAGATATGTACATGATCCTAACCATGTGATAAATTGGGATTTGATTCAGGTGGAACCCGAGGGAGAGTTCTGAACCGAGCTAATGTGCATCCTTGACAGGAAGGTCACAATGCTCTGGAACTTGGCCATAGGTCAGGTGAAGGTGCAATGGGAGCACTACGGACCTGAAGAGGCTACGTGGGAGCTGAAGGATGCCATGTGATTGACACATCCATTTTTGTTCAATTCTGCAGAACACTGAGGTGATACCAGTGTAGCATTTTGTTCAATTTTGTAAAGCGCTGAGGACAGTGCTATTGAATGGGGAGGGGAATGTAACACCCCAGTTTTGACCCCATTGCATTAAATGTACATGATGTATATATTGTAATGAATCATGGTGTGGAGCTAAAGGAAAAATCCCCACCATCAATTTGGTTGTGTTATGTTTCAGCGAATGGAATCATTGCCGATGATATATCGTGGTATATGGCACATATTAGTTGGCATCATGTAAATATGCTTTTTAATTAAATAAACCTCAACCAGGTATGTCACTACAACCATATTGAAAAGGGCATGATATTCCTAAGGATAGGGAGGGGGAATTGTTAAACCTTGAGCCCATAGGGGAAAATCCATGTGCAACACCCTTTTGATTTTCTCACCTTCCCTTGTCTCATCCAACTACCTCATTAAAATTTCTACTGTTAGTTGGGGTGGTTATTGTTAGGGAGTGGAGTGTAGTAGGACTGTCAGTCGTTGTCCACATGCACACTCCACCAGTAGGTTGACCCTCATGTTGGCAGGGAAACCACCATCGCCATCACTCCATGCGGACTCTCCACTCTCTCCACTACGCCATTCTCTCCATTGTCTACTCATCCTCACGCACCGATGGAGGATTGCGGGTTTTTTTTCTCACGTAGCAAGGGAGAGAGCCATTTTGCTATCATCCACGATTCTTTTTGTGGGTGTATATGATATCCTTACCAATCTATGGATGATATATGTGTTTGTGCATGATGCTGAGAGGGGGATGGCTCTTCCATTCGCGGATGATTTAAATTCCCTGTGACTTCACTGTTGAGACCGGGAGTTGTTGTTTCCCCATGTTTTGTTGGCTGTGTTTTCTTTTATGTTTTGGAATGCTGTAGGTTGTTATGGAGTTGTTTTGGTGATGATATGGCTAAGAATGACTTAGGAGTTTCTTTCCCATCTCCAAGCTGTGAATAGCTTGTTTGCCTGCGTGTATCCAGTGGTTGGTCTTCGGACTATGTTGGAGTGGGGATGAGGGCTTGGTAAGATTGAAAAACCTGGTGTGTTTGGGAGCCACACAGACAGAGATAAAGGGTTGGATTTCTTCTCCATAACCCCTGAATAGCACTGGAAGGGAGGTCAGAGCATGAGGGACTGTGTAACAAAGAAGGGACTGATTTCCTTGTGTTGGGTGTGTGTGGGTGTCCTATAATTTAGGCTATTTCTGATGTAGGTGTCCTTAGCTCTTCAATGAGCTCACCAGCTTAGCATTTATCCTTTCCTAGCTCGTTGATGGCCTGATAAACCCAACTATGTTGGCTTGGCTGATTTGTGGATGTCTTGACAAACCAAACTGTGTTGGCTTGGTTGGTCTGTTGTTTTGTGTATCCTTGGCTAGGTGTAAGCCTACTTTTTCCTTATTCCTTGGGGAATCATGCCCAACTCAGGGGTGGCAGCATTGCTGAGAGATTAAGGATCGCGCTGGCCTATGGTTGGGTGGAACGTTGCAGCGACGTAGCTAGTTGCAGGACGAGTTCTTTATAAGATAAGTATTCTTGACCATTTTGTCTCTGCATTTATATTTATTGTTTAATGAATGATGATGAACATGTTGAATGCCTGAATGAATGTAGGTTTGATTCCGCTGTGTATATGAATGATTATGCATCTTAGCAGGTTTTATGTTTTAACCATTTTTATTCGGTTTATATGTGTGTACATGTTCATGGGGCTAGTTTCCCAGGTGTTTAATGACATGGTAGAATCCTCTTCGTCGGTCAGAGGGTTGGGGACGTTACAAACTAATGCATTTTAGCCAATGGAGGCTGGAAATAATATTGCTATATAGTTTAGCCTGTAGAAAGTTTTTGAGGACTGAAAAAAAACAAAAAACAATTCAATATATTTATTGTGTGCCCCTCTTTCTTATTTGAATTTGTGTTGTTCCCATAGGTATCCCCCTTTATTTATCCTGAACAATCCATTCCTCATTCCGAATAAGTATCACTCTTATTAATATCTTTTCCATAGTGGTCATATTTGACATAGTCATGGTTAATAAAATCGATTATGACCATGAGAGATTAAGGAAATTACAAATATTTTGGGATTCATTAAATACTAAATCATTATTATATGCAAATTTCTGAAGGACAAAAGCCCCCCTTTAAGTAGGATTGAAGGATCAAAATGCCTCCTTCACATGGGACTGACATATATTTGGATTCAGTTTCAAGGTTATACTGTTAACTTTTCTAGTAAGTGTCCATATTTTATTGATCTTGTGAAGTCCAACAAGTTTTTGAATCTCCATAAAATAAATAAACATAGATTTTCCCAACCAAATATATTATAATGTGATCCATGATATTTTCGTTTTACTGATTTTTTTAATAGGTTTTAGTATTACATAACACCAATGCAACAACATACCATGCAAGAAACTACATACCAAGATATGGCTAGAAATCGGCTGGTAATGCAATCTGAATGTTCTAGCCTTAATTTAAATATAGAAAGTTCAAGTTGGTAAAATTTATATTTTTCCTTTATGGTGTAATGTATTTTCTTTAAAATTTATATTTTTCATTTATGTTGTAATGTATTTTCTTTATTTCTAATCATGTTTTGATCATGGGGAATAAGTACATTGTTTATGTGGCTATTTTTTTATTTTATGGAATGTTGTGGTGAAGCAGGGTCCTTGGTATCATCATGTATCCTGGGGCTGCAAGATACACACCTAATGGTAGACCTCACCAAATGAACATCATGACACATAATTCCATCCCCAAGTCTGGTTTTGCATCCCAAACTAGAGTGAATCGGTCTCCCTCTATTACCAGAGAAAGCTCTGTAGAAGAAACATATCAAGCATAGGAAGTATGGAGCAATGTGGTGGGTGCTGCAACACCACAACAAGATAAGAACATGGTTGGGAGGTTCTTGTTTCCTCTTGTCAACTCCATCAATTAATTTGGAAGCACTATAAAATTATGTTTTTTTCTACTTCATAGGTTTTTCTGGTTCCTCCAAACCCATGTAGAACCTAGACCATGATGATTAAGCTAATGAAGTATTTTTATACAATTGGAAATTGCAGGTAAAATTACTTGGATGTTGTTGGAAATGGAAAATAATGAGTTGTTTCCTCTGTTGGAGTCTAATGATTCCTTAGCTGCCAAAGTGGAGGAAGTTGTCCAAGTTCAAGGTGTAACCTCAAGATACCTAAGTTGGAAATTAAGTGGCTCCAAATAATGCAGTCAACTGATATTTTTGTAGTTTAAACAACATTTTTTATAGTACTTTAATTATGGAATTTTTAATAGACATGAATGGTTGAAACAGATTACTAGTACTCTCATTTTTTATAGTACTTTCATTCTGGAATTTTTAATAAACATCTTTTATTTGCTCAAATTTAGGACCTGTATGGAAAAAGAAACAGATTTTGTAGAATAAAATGAACAGTAAAAGTTATTGCTTGTTTTTTCATTAACATATTAAAATAATATAATTATGAATATGCTAAATTCAAACATTATTACTTAAATTGAGAATATAATTTTTCACCCTTGAAAATCTAATTTTGTAATGTAATGAATAGAGAGAACTATAAATATTTACATCTCTTATATATATATATATATATATATATATATATGTATGTATGTATGTATGTATGTATGTATGTATGTATGTATGTATGTATGTATGTATGTATGTGATAAGATGAGAATATCAGTCACTCTACAATATAAGGTTATATGTTAATTGCATTAATACCATGACTTAGGTGGTGGTTTAGCTTTCAGTTCGAATTAGTTGGTGGTTTAGCTTTCAGTTCAATATTGTGGTTTAGCTTTCAGTTTAAACAATCTTGATACTAAGATTGTGAAATTATATATTTCACTTTTGATTTTACTTTCACATCTAGGTCATGTCGTTGCAATTAAAGTGAATGTGGAAGAAGAGAAACATATCTGATCTTTAGTTAATATTCAAGTTGTGGAGTGTCACTCAAGCATTCATGTTCTATTATTGTGTTGCTAACACACACTCTTAATGGAGATCTCTAGTAATTTAAGTAAGAATATATACTTTGGAATGAACTAAATATGTTACCACTCTAGATTAGCATAGACATCTAGTTATCATCTGAAAAGTAACTTTATGTAGCCTATAAAATATTTTTGGTAATATGAAGCATGCAACTCGAAAGGTTATTTTTCTCATTATGTTGGTGTAAACATATTTTTATTGTTGTATGCATTTACAAACATGGTTTTGGAGCCACAGTAAAGGCCATCCAAACCAATTGAAGGATTAATTTAGTGTGGGAATACAAAAAAGAGATTGTGATGAGGGAATTTGTAAAGGAAAAAGACAAATGGTCATTGAGAGACTAAAGAGGGTTGGCAGCAATACCAAGCTCAAGCACCATTGAGATTGAACAAGGACACCCAAAAATATGTCGAAAATAAAAATGAATTTGATTATCAATCTTTGGGCACCTTAATAGGTGTAAGACCTTAAACAAGCCTATAATAGGTGTAAAACATGGGAGGAAAATATGAGAAGAAACACATCATATGAACAGGTGACCAAAAACATAAAACAGTCACCTGCATGCATGCCTAGAAGTTGAACCAGACAGTCTCTATTACATTAGACATGGAAAGAAATAAGCAAATAGTTATTTATGATGTTCATTAGGAATGAAAAGGCATGTGAAAAAAATATGATGTTTATTAGGATGGAATAGGAATGTGAAAAGAGGAACTCAACCTAAGGTACAAATATGAGTATACACATAGATTATTTAAGCTTAATAGACTATGCAATATGTTAACCCTTATTTAGACAGTTTAGATACTCCTGCCGGATATCTGATTTTCAATTATGTGTTTATCTATCATCTAGAAAAAAAATAAGAAATATTAAATTGGATAGGATGAGATGGACAGATTTTATATCACTGTTTAAGCAGGGGTCCCTCACGATATATTATAAGACCCGAAAGACTGTGAATTTTAATATTTTGGGTGTATGAGGAAGGTGTATCACTTTCATATATTGTGACATTGTAATTACTAAGGTTATACTACTTACTATTTCAATAAGCGTTGAACAACATCATATTCGATATTTGTTACTGTTCTAATCTATGTTTACTATTCATTACTCTTAAGGATGCATAAACACCTAAAATATTTATAGCCATTGACTGTAATGTTCATTTAAATTATATACAGTATTAAGTACTTTTATTTTTACCCGAATGCATAACATAATATATTTCCATATATATTAACCATATCATTCATATACATTTTCTTTCTATAATTTAAAGGAACACTTAATAATTCATATATCTGTTTATACATGGTAATTGTGTTCTTAAAATTAATTTACAAACAATCATCATTGAATAAATAAATATCTTGATCATTAAGAAATCATTATGAATTACCTACGACCATTCACACAGGTGCAGTCTTAGACTGCCCTACTTTTATTTTGGATAATATACCTCATAAATTACATTATGAATCGACTAAATAAGAGTTGTATACTAACATAGATCCTTCAGACTAAATCTATAATTAGCACCAATCTGACTTAGGTTAAACAATTTTTTTCTAGTTGTTCTGCATGAAGGTTGGTAACCATGCATTTTGAACAAAATCATGAGTTTGAATATTTATTACACTAGTAAGCTTTATCATATATAGTATGTAGCTCGATAATGGAGGGATTATAATACAATGGTAATCCTTTACAGTTTCAATATTTCACGTTACAAAATTCCTTAATTCTCGACTATAAGTTTTTCCAGTGACACTACATTTCTCCTACTACATATTTTCCCCTACCACATATTTTTATGTGTGCATGAAATAACACAGATAGCGAGGCTGATCCACTTACCTCAACCACCATATAGAAGAAGGGCCGAGATGCTCCACCGTCGCGCAGATGAGGGGCTGAGAAGCTCCACCATCGCATAAACAAGGGGCCCAGAAGCTCCACTACCGCACAGACGAGGCGACGAAAAATCCAGCACCATGTAGAAAAAAGGCCGAGAAAAATCACCACCATGCAGACGAAACAACGAGGATAAAATACCACTAGAGCACACCGAAGAGAAAACAATAGTGCACCAAAGAGATCTACAGCACTAGGCAGGATGCAATAGATAGAGCGCACTAGAGTACCAGGGAGGACGCAGCATAGAATCGACATCCTCACTCTCACAAACGAAAGGATCCATCAGACAGAACGCAGTAGAGAACCGATGTCCTCACTCTCGCAAACAACATGATGCACCAAATGCATCAGAGACTACATCACTCTCATAAACAACAGGACGCACTAGAAAGAGAACCCATGAAAAATCATAGAGCGCAAACGACAAAATGATAAACAATTGCGCTCAGTTAATACATTTATGACGTTTGTTTGGATGAAAATATGTTTTGTCTGAATAATTGTTTGGTCAAACAAACATTCGACCCAGAAACTATATGTCAAACATTATTTTCCCGGATATCCTTACAAAGCACACATAATGAGGCACTACGTTAACTTTAAAGTTTATCCTAACATTTGTTTCGACCGAAAGTTAGTTACATGTTTTCGACAGAAAACATAAATTGGTTTGATCTAAAAAAGAAAATAGTCCGGTCGAAAGGTTTTGGAATACAGATTTCGAAAGTAGATTCTCACAGAATAGACACCTAGATTCATGATTTCAGCCTAAATCACTGAATTGAAGGAAAAATTGATGTAATGAACTCAGCTCTGATTATAACATTATAGGGAATTATCTGTAGGTTTTATTTATATTTATATTATAACACAGTTACTATTAACTTCGTAAAGACTAAGGTCTACTACAGAAAACAATATACATAACTATGATCAATAACTTGTCCTAACTTAAAAAAAAATCACTAGTTTATAGAATCCATCACTATCCCTAAATACTCTAGATACATATATTGAATAAAGTTACAGATAATAAACAAAACAGCTTAGAACCAAGATATTTGTAGAAGGGAGACAACACCCAAAGGAGTCCGTTCCTCCCAACCGTCTCTGAAAAAGAAGGAAAGATTACTTGTTTTAGGACCCCCAAGCTTGTTCATTGAACCACTAGGATGAAGATGCTATCTAACATCCCACACAAAAATATCTGCAACTTAGCACTCAATAGCAAACTTAACTCTCAACAATATCACTTCAACTATCCCCTCATCAAATTCCTTGTGTGCCTCACTTTTTTAGTTTGTGGCATTCACAAGGTTCATTCACTTGGAATATAATGTAATGAGCCTCATTCTCAATTCCATTATATTTATAATATTTCCTAAGTCTTTGGGTCATTTTTGTAATTAAATGAGCCATCTACTCAGTTCCTCCTCTCAAGGAACATGACCACAATTTTATGGATTTTGCTTCGTGCAACAGCTAGAAAGTGAAATACTAGTGCTTCCACTTGTCATTTATCCTTCTACAACTACTCATTCCTCTTAGTGGTCCAGTGAACACTCTTTCAACAGTCTCTTTTGGATAGGTGTCTCTTCGTTTAATTATTTGAATAAAAAAAAAATTCAATTTCACTCATCCTTGGCCAACTTGGTCATAAAAAATTTACAATAAATTTTAGCGTAATGTTTTCTCAAATAATTTTATTTTTATTTTTTAGTCTAGGTGGGTTACAACCAAGTTGTAGATCAATTACACTCACAAAATTACTAGTCAAACATGCAAAATTCCACAAAAAAGAGATTGAATATGGAGCATAACACAAACTTATATTGAATAAGTGTACATCATTCAAACTCCTAAAGTAATATGCTTTCCAAACATATAATTACATATGATACTCAAAATCATAAGGATGCTATTCGAATTGGACAAAAAGTAGGCTTACTAAACTAGTCAAAATCCCGTGTAATATCCCGAATTTTGACCTAACACTTATGGGCATAAGCCCCATTGCTTATGATGTTACTTGGATATTTTAATTGGTATATTAGGTTTAACACCCCACTGCACATGACCATGATGCTTTGTTTGATATATTTGGCATAAGCCAATTGCATATGTTTTATATATGATTGCAATTATTGGGCATGGATCCTGAAGCACATAATTGATGAGATGTTTTGTGTTGAGCGAGGAGCTCTAAAGCACATGGGTATTTGATGTTGTGTTGAGTGAGGAGCTCTAGAGCACATGGGTATTTGATGTTGTGTTGAGAAAGAAGCTCTAGAGAACATGAGTGTTTATATTTGTATTGAGAGAGAAGCTCTCGAACACATGAGTTATATAAACATTTGTGTTGAGCATGAAGCTCTGAAGCACATGAAAAGATAAAATTGGAAGTGTTGGAAATAAGCCCTGAAGCCTTCCAAGTTAATGTTGAGCATAAGCTCTAGAAATCAGATCCTTGGCCATTGTATCCCTAGGTGTATCCTAGAAATACATCCTAGAATTAGTGTTGAGCGAGGAACTCTTGAATTACACTAAGTTTGTAGCTCCCTATTTTTATCGTTGAGTATGGGCTCTAGATAAGCACTAGGAGTTACTAAAAAGAATTAATATGTTGAGTGAAAACGACTCTAATAAAAAATTGATCTCATCTTAGTTATTTTGAAGTGATTAAATGAAATTTTGAATTTATGTATCTCATCAAGTATTGAAGAGCTACCATGTTATATGAGGGAATCCAACATGCAAGTAGGTTTAGAGTTGGCTAACCTAGTTGACCTAACCCCTACCTGAAGGCCTTATTAAAGAAAGTGACTAAGCTAAAAGAAAAGTGTCATTGTAATATCCCTAATTTTGGACCTAACACTTATAGGGATGAGCCTATTGATTATGATATTATCTTGATGATTTATTTTGATGTATTAGGTCAAAGACCCCACTACATATAGACATGAGGATTTGTTTTATATATATTGGGAGTAATCCAATTGCAAATGATAAATATATGCTTGTTTGTGTTGGGCATGGCATTAGAGGAAATTTCAACTCAAAATGGGCCTCCTAAGGAAAATTAATAAAATAAGAGTTAAAATTTTAAAATAATATTTATTAATTTTGGAGGAAGAAAAGAAAAAAACTACTTATTTGTTTGTATTTTTGACATATCTCCCTGTGTTTTTACTCAAATTTCGATTGGGAGAGCTCGTTGGATGCGGAATTAAATTTTGCATCCAACGAGTACCCACTCGGCATACTTTTGACGGACATCATCATCACATGTTTTCAGGTATTTCTTGTTTTTTCGGTGGCGGGGTCCATCAAAAGTATGTCGAGTGGGTACTCGTTGGATGCAGAATTTAATTATGAATCCAACAAGCTCTCGCGATCGAAATTTTAGTAAAAACACAGGGAGATATGTCGAAAATACAAACAAAAAAGTAGTTTTGTTTATGATACCTATCCCAAAATTTATATTAAAAAAACGTTTAAGACCTATACAGTATTTCAAATTTAAAGAAATTTCATTGGCTAACACATGATGACATGGAATTTGAATTAGAGTTAAAAGGCCCATTTTGAGTTGAAATTTCCTCTAATGACCCTGAAGCACATGATTGATGAGATGTTTTTTGTTGAGCGAGGAGCTCTAGAGAACATGGGTAATTAATGTTTTGTGTTGAGCGAGAAGCTCTGGAGCACATGAGTACTTACATTTGTGTTGAGAGAGAAGCTCTGGAACAAATGAAAATATAATTGGAAGTGTTGGGAATAAGCCCTTGAGCCTTCGATGTTTAAGTTAAGCATAAGCTCTAGAACATCTGATACTTGGCCATTGTATCCCTAAGTGTATCGTACAAGTACATCCTAGCATTAGTGTTGAGCGAAGAGCTCTGAAATAGCATTAAGTTTGTAACTCCCTATTTTTAGCATTGAGTATGGGCTCTTGTAAGCTCTAGGAGTTACTGAAAAGAATTAATGATTCCTGAGTGAAAACGACTCAAGAAAAATATTGATCTCATCAGACTTATTTATAAGTGATTAAATGAAATTTAAAATTTCTGAATTCTCATCAAGTACTGAAGAACTACCATGTTATACGTGGGAATCCAACATGCAAGGATGTTTAGAGTTTCCTAGCCTAGTAGACCTAACCATCTACCTATTTGACCTTAATGAAAAAGTGTCATAAGTCTAGGGATCATGGTATGTGATGCCCAAAGACAAATGATAATAAATGTTATATTATTATGTATCTTATACATAATGTGTATAAATAATAAATATAGTAATAATATTAAACATGAAAGAAAGAAAGAAAAGCTCCATCCATTATTATTTATTACTAAAAGATAATAAATAGTATAATTCCCACAAAAATCTAAATTAGGAACTAGTTAAAAGTTCCTAAGTTAAATTATTAAAAATTACCCAAATTAATTAAAAAGGGTTAAATCAAGATATAAAGGATTGTTGATGTAACTGCTCCTTTGACTAAAACATTTTGTCTATAAGGTCTCAAGCCAAGGAAAGGCTTGGGGTTCTAATCTATCTTTTGGGAGTCATTATTCTCCCTATTTATTTCTCAAGTGAATTCTGAGAGAACATTTTCCTGAAGGGAAAAAGGAGAACTAATCTAGACCTGTTATACCATCTAAGAAACCTTACCTTAGGAGCTCTAAGCTACTTGCATGTTGGAAGCATCTTAGGGGGTTACAGATTGAAATGAGGAACGGTTCCGAGTCATGGTTGGGTGGAACGTGACAGTTCCCAAGTGATTCGGTCATATAATATAGAGGTCAGAGTATGCTTATGAATTGTTAATGTTGGTTATTTGAATGTGCAGGTTTGGGCCATTAAAGGAGCTTCAATTTACAGGTATGAAGCCCTATACTTCCGATTCCATTTTCTAGAGTAAATATTGGTTAAATTAGGCAAAGGTTTACATTATTTTCTCTAACCCTATGTGTTTGTTTTCTGTTTAAATATTCTAGGGTTTACATTTTAAATTATAGGCCTAGGCTGTGATTTATTTCCTATTCTAGATTCATCCAGAGTTTATTCATTCAGTTTACTTCTGCAATTTTAATTCATGTATAAATATGTATCAAGGTTTTTGTACCTTGGTTTTACTTATGTATTATTTTTACTATTTAAACCAGGTTTCCTACAAACTAGGTTTTATTTGAGATATTTTACCTAGTTGTTCTTTGGCTTATATACTGTACTGGCATATTTTATTTGTCAGCAGAGCCATGTTCAAATAATGACTAGTCCATATCTATGTTTCAATTAAAACCTATATTTA
>LPNX011086848.1:10965-80084 GCA_001517045.1 Pseudotsuga menziesii | reverse complement strand
TATATATATATATACTAACATTTATGAAATAGAATTATAAATCTAATCTACTAGTACAATAATTAGATCTAAGAACAAATTATAAATATCCCATACCAAATCTAAGATAAAAACCAGCGAAAACCTTTCAATGTCTGCATAAATAAATGTATGCTAAATACCAAATCATTTCCATTAAAATAAACATTATCATAGTCAAATAAATAGATCAAGTATCGAGACCATTCATTAGTCTATGATCTAGTCCCATCTAATAAATGTCACAGCCATCATATAACAAATAACCAAAGTAGCATTGCAATAATTAAATTAAGAACCCTGTAAGCGCAACGAGGTCGCAGGATTGAGTCTTGTGGACACTTAGAATGCCCAAATAAGAATCACATTATTATCTATACACAAAAATCATATAATAACCAAGCCATTGCACAAAGGTTGCAAGAACGAATCCTGTAGACAACCAATTTCCATTTCACATACATAAAAGTAAACACAGTGCTCAACCATAATAACTTGTATACATAGTAATCCTTTTAATAAGCACCCAATATATTAAACCACCCATGATCGAATCCTCTGGAGTCCCTTAATTTTACACAGAGCCATACTATACACAGATTGTATGCGGGTTGTGTTTTTTTAAACTAATCCTTTAACACAGAGGTCATAAGACCCTCATAAACCTTACCCGATATAATATACATGCTTGTATTTCCTTACTAAAATAATTAACAGCTCTACAAAACTTAACCCTATTACAAAATAAACCAACAAACCATAATACATATGCATTTATACATTATAAACCCCAACTGTAAGTTTAAATCCTTTTCGCTATAGTAGCCACAATGGAGAGTACCGACACCATGTGAGCCATGGTCCCAAATCCATCTTGATGATGGGGTATTCATCATTGTAACCTTTGCAATCAACGAAGGGAAATGCCACCTAAATCATAACCCAGGATTGAAAACGCAACATTATAATAAACCCAATGCTTATAACAAAAGAAAAATATACACAATCCAGTTTTCAATAACCATTACAATCATAAACATAACATGTATTCACAACTAACATAATTTACATAGTCAACTGCTTACGACCTTGCACCATTGCCAGAATCCCCAAGCAACATGATTTTAGGTAACCAAATTGCTACTATTACATTGTCATCTTCTGATACATGCAACACTTTTGATGTTGATGAGTGTCCTTTCTGGTATTACAAAAGCCTCTTTCTATGTTTCCTTGTTCGACCATTGGATACTCAAAGTTGTGTATTGATCCTTTTTACCATTATAGATGACTCTATAAGTTAGGTTCTCAAATTATTAAAGGGTTCTAGCTCAATGGAAGAGTGCTTGCCTTACAAGCAGGAGGTTGGTGGTTAGATTCATCCATGCCCTAATGATATTATAATATCAGTTAAATACTAAAAACAACTAAATTAGTGACCAAAACATGAGAGACGAGAAACTAGGCATTAAAAAGGATGCAACACATGGCACTAATGATGAAGCCAAACATGGCATTGATATGGTAGAAAAATAAAATGTTACTTTGGATGAAAAACATGGCGCTACATAGGAAGAAAAATATGGTGCAACAATAGAAGAAATATTTGGCGTCATTTTGGTAGAAAAACATGATGCAAAAAAGGAAGCAAAAATTGGTGCAAATTTGGAAGCAAAAATTGACACATATTTGGAAGTAAAACATGGTGCAAAATGGCATGCTAATTTGGATGCTAACATGGTGCTATTAAGGATGCAAATATGCCATGCTAACAAGGGTGTCATTTAAGAAGCAAAAGCGGACACTCGCTAGGAAGCAAAGAAGGACGTTATTTAGGAAGCAAAGTTGGGTTCTATTCTAGAAGCAAACCTTGACGTTGTTTAGGAAGCAAAGTTGGACGCTATTCTAGAAGAAAAAAAGAGACACTATTCTGGACGTCATAAAGGATGCTATTTAGAAAGCAAAAAAAGACTTTTTGGGGGAGGACGCTTTAAGTTTTGTCCATGACGCGTCCCATTTAGCGTCTAGTTTGACCACTCAATGTAAGAAACAATTAGACTAAAAAGGGACGCTAAATGGGACGCTAATTCCAAGATTTGTTGTAGTGCAACCCAGGATCGAATCGTGTGGAGTCCCTTAATTTTACACAGAGACATGCTATACACAGTTTGTATGCGGGCTGTGTTTTTTTTAAACTAATCTTTTAACACAGAGGTCTTAAGACCCTCATAAACCTTACTCGCTATAATCTATGGGCTCGTATTTCCTTACTAAAAGAATTAACAGCTCTTCAAAATTTAACCATGTTACAAAATAAACCAACAAACCGTCATACATATTCAATTAATACATTATAAACCCCAACTATAAGTTTAAATCCTTTCCGCTATCGCAGCCACAATGGAGAGTACCGACGCCATGTAAGGCATGGTCCCAAATCCATCTCGCTAGTAAGGTATTCATCATTTAACCCTTACAATCAACGAAGGAAAATGCCACCTAAATCATAACCTGAGATTGAAAACGCAGCATTATAATAAACCCAATGCTTATAACAAAAGAAAATATACACAGTCCAATTTTTAATAACCATTCCAATCATAAACGCAGCATGTATTCACAACTGAGTGTTTTATTACATTAACATAATTTACACAGTCAACTTCTTGTGGCCTCGAACCATTGCAAGCAATGGTGCTACCATGGCCAACTACATATTCAAACAGTAATTAAAATTATACACAAATCCTGCCAAGGTACCAAGTTTCGCTTCACGGCTAAACATCACAATAATTACAAAAAAACCCAAGTCTTTATAAACTCATATTGAAAGGCCAACGAAACCTCACAACTTGAACCCCAGCCACGACAATTTAAAAACCAGTCTTAAAGCCAATATATGGTGAGTATCGACTTGATTAGCAGGCTTACCATAATGGTAATGCTAGCCCATGGCTCGCAGTCGCGCTAGGAACCATACATCTTCTCACTAGACCTTTCACTTGCAACCACAAAATGATTCGATGGATGAGAAGTATGATATCCATAGTAAGCAACAAACAAACAACAATGATGAGAAACCCAAATGATGACATACCTTTGTTATCATGGAAAATCACCTTCACATACTGCACAGAGCTAAGAGCAAACAACAAATATAACGAAATGACCAATCCCATCATGGATCCAAACCCTATGTTGAGATGCCACATTCTCCAACACGCTTTAATGGTGCCAGACTGTTGCCCACTATCAACTCTAAAACCCACTTCTCTATAGTTTATAATCGACTCAATATCGATTGCCACCCTTTCCATTGCAAAGTTATTAAACCCCACAAACCATGTTATAATTTCGCCACCCCAAATTCTAATGCAACGTATAAGTATCATGTATATCGCTTAACCATAGGTTCTAAGCCTCTAATCCTAGGACCATGGCATATGAAATATGCCATGGAAATATTGCTATTTATGAAGCCAAGTCTTACTAATAACAAGATAATGGTGAACTTATTAGGCACATAATAAAAAGGTATGTTATTACTTTTAAATAATTAAACATATAGTACAAATATGCTAGGTTATGAAAAGTCGCTAATAACCACATTATGAATAATAGGTGTCATTTAAAATACCAAGTTTGTGTCATCCAATGTTAGGTGTGGTAACAACCTTGTCAATAATGCCAGCCTGTAAAGAACAATAATAACAATCGGTAGGTGTCACTAGCTCCGAGCGTAAGTATGAGTGATCAAACATCCAAGTACTGAGTAACAAGTTGTTGTCGCAAAGTATAATATGCACATAAAGAGGAAGAAGTACCTTAGTTGAAACTGAACTAAGCGATCCCGCTAGACAAGTAGAAACTTTACCTCTCAAGCAGTTACATGGGAGAAATAGTCCCGCCACTCCACCCACTTTGGTTCCAAGAACAAAGTTAGGTTAGAACCATGTAAATAATAAGTAAACACGTGCTGAAATTAAAGAAGTACATAATGAAAGTAACTACCCATACATAGTAGTGTATAAATATAAGAATAGCTTAGTAATCAGCATTACGACACCATAATGTAAAACACAATAATAGACATAACTGAAAGTAAGAAGGTAGAACGTAAGAACAACTTACAATGAAACAGTGGTACATTTGGTCTACGTTATATTCCGCAAGATCAATAATGTCTAGCATAGGTAGTTTTTACTAGACTAATATTTTTTTTTTCAATTTTTGGGAACATTACAAGTGGTATCAGAGCCCAGTTTCAACACTATGAGACCAATGAGCGCACCAAACATTTATTGCAAAGAAAATAAAGTATGTTTTAAATTTTATTGTTAACTAACAGTTTCCTGTTATTAAAAATTTTGCAATTATAGGAATTTTTATAGAACAGTTCAGATCATGAACACTGAAGAAGACAACAGCCAACAAGGAAAGATGAACACCCACACCCCAGAAGCAGAAATGGTGGTGGAACTGAATTCTGATACTTTTAATACCATACACAGTCTTCAAGCAGAATTGAAAAGTTTCAAAGAAGATAGTCTGAATGAGAGAAGGGAACAACAAGCTATTAATGAATCATTACTGAGAAATGTGACAGGAGGAATCCCACAAGGGAAACCCACTCAGTCCACAAACAGGTCCAAAAGAGAACCTTACCATAAACGGGCCAGTAGCCCAAGAGAAGAAGAAAAAGAGGAATGTACCCCTGAAGCTCCAGAAGGAGATCATCATAGCCCTTCCAGTGATGACTCTCTTTCTCCATGTAGAAAAAGACAAGCAAATGATGATAACCTATAGGGGAAGTTTAGAAAAATAAGAGCCCCAACCTATGAAGCTGAAGTAAACATGGGAGAGAAAGCCGAAGAATGGTTGTTGGGCATGAGCAAGTATTTTCAAGTTCATAAATACTCAAGCGAGATGAAGGCTCGGATTTCCATCTATAACTTAAATGTCAAAGCAACAAGATGGTGGAGTGATTTGAAACACACCGAGAAAGATGAGCTAAGGGAGATACACTGGAGTAACTTCCACAAAATCTTTCAAGAAAAATATATGTCAAAAAGATTCTTCGACAGAAAAGTAAAATATTTTTACGAACTGCATATGGGATCCATAACTATGGATTCTTTTATTAACAAATTTCTAGATCTGTTACATTAGGTACCATACATCAAGGATGAAAAGGTAAAAATCCAGCAATTTTTAGGATGTCTTCCTCGCAAAATTCAGGAAAGGATTGAGTTCGACATGCCTAAAAACTTGGACACAACATTGGACAAAGCTAGGCTCTGATATGAGCATGGAAAATTAAGGCAAGAGAACATGAACAGAGATAGATACAAGTCTAAGAACTTCTTTGATAACCGCAAACCACGGTTTAACCCACCCCCGTACACGAAACAAAACAACAGTTTTCCAGCAAACAAGAACTTCAACAAATCAGGTACGAAACCATACGTACTAGCTCCAAATGCTAACAAGCCAGTAGAAGTTGGGGGAGTTAATGCTACCCCGATATAGATCAAATATAGGAAGTGCAGCAGACCTCATTATGGCCAATATTGTAAGAACAAGACCAATGGGGTCTTGCACAACTTATAAGAAGAATCAACCATAGAGGACATAGCTTGAACCCCACGGAGTTATACAACTTTGGATGGCCAACAGGAAGACCATCAAGATACCATGGTTGAGATAGAAGGTAAAATATTGAACACTTCTATTTCAATACTTATTGACCCCAGTTCTTACCGGAGCTATGTTTCACCTAAAATTGATGATGATTGCAAACTAGGAAAAGTAAAACATGTTAAACCTTGGCTATTTTAGTTAGTCACTGGTACAAAATAGAAAGTTTCAAAAATAGTTAAATATTGTGAAGCAAAAACCTGAATGGTTTTCCTACAAAGGTAGACCTGAATATCCTACCCTTAGGATCGTATGATATACTTATCAGCATGGACTGGTTGGAACAACACCATGTCATTCTTGATTTCTTACACAATTCAATCTTGTGTACAGATAGTCAAGGGAACCAAGTAAAGGTTCATGGCATTCCAAAGAAATTTTCTTTAAGGAAAATATCTACCTTACAAGCAAAGAAATGTGTTAGGAAAGGCCGTAAGCTATTTGCAGTAAACATTCGAGACATAGAGTCTGAGAAAGAACATCGAATAGAGGACTTTCCCATTCTTGTATAATTCAAGGACATGTTTCCTGAGGAAATCTCCGGATTGCCTCTGAAACGAGACCTCGACTTTTCCATCGAATTGACACTAGGATTAGTTCTGGCTTCTAAAGCCCCTTAACACGTGAGTTCACTCAAGTTGGTGGAAATCAAATTGTAATTACATGAATTGATAGAAAAAGGGTATATCCAACCAAGTGTGTCCCCTTGGGGAGAACCGATATTATTCGTCAAGAAAAAATATGGTATGATGCAGATGTGCATCGATTACTGTCAGTTGAATAAAATGACTATCAAGATCTGATACCTACTCCCTAGGATGTATGACTTGTTCGATCAGGTAGGAGGAGCCAAAATATTTTCAAACATTGACTTGCGATCCGGGTACCATCAAGTACGGATTCACAGCGAGGACATTCACAAAACTGCCTTTCATACAGGGTACGAGCACTATGAGTTTGTACTAATGTTGTTCGGGTTGTACAATGCACCTGCAAACTTCATGTGCATGATGAATAGTATATTCAGTAAGTATCTAGATAAGTTCATTTTGGTATTTATAGATGACATCCTAGTTTATTCTAAGAATAAATAGGAACACAAAGAACACCTTCGCATAGTACTACAAGTGTTATGAGAACACGATCTTTACGCTAAGTTTAGTAAATGTGATTTTTACAAACCACAATTACAGTACTTAGGTCACATTATCTCCGATACAGGGATAGTTGTGGACCTAGAAAATATTAGAGCCATAGAGGATTGGCCTACCCCTACTAGTGTCACCGACATTAAGTTCTTTTTGGGATTAGCTGGATATTATCGAAAGTTCATTGAGAACATCTTGAGAATCGCTTTCCCCATGGGCCCTTTTCAAAAGAAAGCAAATAAGTTCTTATGGAAGACCAAGTGCAAGGAAAGTTTTCAAAAGCTTAAGCATATTTTGATGACCAAACCAATACTTCAAATTGAGAATCTCGATGAGTATTTCATTGTTTGAATGGATACAAGCAAGGAAGGACTCGGAGGAGTCCTCTTGTAGAACAATCATGTGATCTATTATGAATCATGAAGGTTAAAATAGCATGAGCAGAACTACCCCACGCACGATCTTGAGTTAGTAGCCATCATCCACACTTTGAATATGTAGAGGAACTACCTCATGGGAAGGAAGTTCCATCTGAAGACAGACAATATGAGTCTGAAGTAATTATTCGATCAACCAGATCTGAATGCAAGGAAAGCCAGATGGTTGGCTTTCCTTAACAAGTACCATTTCGAGCTAAAGCATATTAATGGCAAGGAGAACAAGGTTGTTGATGCTTTGAGATGAAGAAATCATATGATATATGAGGTGACTTTATGTCAAACAAATGCATATTTGCATGAGAGGATTAAAATGGCCAATAGAATTGACCCTTTCTATGTATAAATCCTCAATAAAGTCCAAGATGACAGGTTATTTCAACAACAAAAAGAATACAAGGTAGATGAATTAGGACTATTATGGTCCAAGGAGAGATTGTATGTTCTATAAGGAGGGGACATTCGGTCCAACATCCTCACGGATTTCCATCGGGCACCCTACTCAGGGCACCTGGGATATCAAAATATGATATTCGCCGTCAAGAGACACTTTTTCTGCCCTAAGTTAAAGGCCAACATTGCGATTTTTATCATGAAATGTCAAGAATGCCAGCTAGTCAAAGATGAGCATTAGCATCCTTCAAGATTGCTACAACCGTTACCCATTCCAGAATGGAAGTGGGAGGTCATTAGTATGGATTTTATCACCGGTCTACCGTAAAGTAAGAATCAAAATCATTCTATTTTTGTAGTAATTGACAAGTTGTCAAAAGCAGCACACTTCATTCCTGTGAAGTCGACCTACAAGGCAGTGAACATTGTCGATATCTTCTTGAAGGAGATATTTAGATTGCACGGGATACCCAAGGCAATCATATTGGATTGAGATGTTAAGTTTATAGGAAACTTTTAGATATCTTTATTCTCTAGATTAGAGACACGGTTGAACTTTAGTACTACTTATCACCCACAAACAGATGGGCCGAAAAAAAGAGTAAACCAGATTATTGAGGACCTGCTTAGGATGTATGTCATGAACAACCCCACAAAGTGGGAAGACTACCTGCATATTGCAGATTTTGCGTATAACAATGGATATAAGGCTTCCACCAAGATGAGTCCCTTTGAGTTACTCTATGGATGAAAGTGTAGAACATTGGTTACTTGGGATAGCCCAGTGGATCGGCTCATGTTAGGGCCCGATTTGTTAAAAGACTTGGAACAGTTGGTTACCAAGGTCCAGGGAACCTTAAAGAAGAACAAGACCACCAGAAATGCTACGTAGATAAGAAAAGAAAAGATAATGACTATCAAATAAGGGATCATGTCTACTTGAAAATAAAAGCAAAACAAAGATTGTTGAGCTTGGGTAGGTGTGGTAAGTTAGAACCTAGATTTTGTGGACCCTTTGAAATACTAGCCAAGAAAGGGCTAGTGACATATGAGCTAGAGTTACCCGCACATGTAAGAGTCCATAACATTTTCCATGAATCTTTGTTAAAGAAATATGTTTATGCTACTAAACATGTAATTGATTGGTCCTTACTACAGGTGGAACTTGAAGGGGAGTTTTCCCCTGAAGCTCTTCATATACTAGACAAGAGAGAGGTGTAGCTTAGGAAGCACACCATAGTCCAGTTGAAAGTGCAATGGAAGCACTTTGAGGCCAATGAGGTTACTTGGTAGAATGAAGCCACCATGAAAAAGGTTTACCCATCCTTGTTTCATGATTTCATTCAGAGTCCCTAGAACACCAGGGACGGTGTTGTACTAAGTGGGGAGGGATGTAATATCTCGAATTTCAGACCTAACACTTATAGGCATAAGCCTATTGATTATGATATTGTCTTGATGTTTTATTTTGATATATTGGGTCGAAGACCCCACTGCATATAAACATGATTATTTTTTATATATGTATTGGGTGTAAGCCAATTGCTAATGATATATATATGCTTGTTTATGTCGGGCATGGACCCTGAAGTACATGATTGATGAGATCTTTTGTGTTGAACGAGGAGCTCTCGAGCACATCAGTAGTTAATGTTTTGTGTTGAGCGAGAAGCTTTGTATCCCATGGGTACTTACATTTGTGTTGAGCGAGGAGATATGGAACACATGAAAAGATAATTGGAACTCTTGAAATTAATCCCTGGATCCTTCCATGTTGATGTTGATCATAAGCTCTAGAACATCGAATCCTTGGCCATGGTATCCTTAGGTGTATCGTACAAGTACATCCTATAATTAGTGTTGAGCGAAGAGCTATGGAATAGCACTAAGTTTGTAACTCCTTGTTTTTAGCATTGAGTATGGGCTCTGGTAAGCGCTAAGAGTTACTGAAAAGAATTAATAATTCTTGAGTGAAAACGACTAAAGAAAAATATTGATCTCATCAGACTTATTTATAAGTGATTAAATGAAAATTCAAATTTTTGTATTCTCATCAAGTATTGAATAACTACCATGTTATACGAGGGAATTCAACATGCAAGGATGTTTAGAGTTTCCTAGACTAGTAGACCTAACCATCTACCTATTTGACCTTAATGAAGAAGTGTCAAAAGTCTAGGGATCATGGTATGTGATGCCCAAAGAGAAATGTTAATAAATGTTATATTATTATGTATTTTATACATGGTATGTATAAATAATAAATATAGCAATACTATTAATGATGAAAGAAAGAAAGAAAAGCTCCATCTATTATTATTTATTACTAAAAGATAATAAATAGTATAATGCCTACAAAAGTCTAAATTAGGAACTAGTTAAAAGTTCCTAAGTTAAAGTATTAAAATTTACTCAAACCAATTAAAAAGGGTTAAATCAAGAAATCAAGGATTCTTGATTTAAATGCCCCTTTGACTGAAAAGTATGTCTATAAGGTCTCAAGCCAAGGAAAGGCTTGGGGTTCTAATCTATCTTTTGGGAGTCATTATTCTACCTGTTTATTTCTTAAGTGAATTCTTGGAGAACATTTTCCTGAAGGAAAAAAGGAGAACTGGTCCATGTATGTTATACCAGCTAGGAAACCTTACCTTAGGAGCTCTAAGCTACTTGCATGTTGGGATCCACCTTGGTTTTACTTGTGTATTATTTTTACTATTTAAACTGGCTTTCCTACAAACTAGGTTTTATATCAAATCTTTTACCTAGTTGTTCTTTGGCCTATATACTCTACTGATGGATTTCATTTGTGAGCAGAGGCATGTTTAAATACTTACTAGTCAAGATCTATGTTTCAATTAAAACCTAGATTTAATTTAGTATCATCTAATTTTAATAACAAGAAACTGACTAGTATACTATTGGTATATATATACACTAACAATTATGAAATAGAATTATAAATCTAATCTACTAGTACAATAATTACATCGTGATTACATCTAAGCACAAATTACCCATACTAAATCTAAGATAAAAACCAGCAAAAACATTTCAAGGTCTGCATAAATAAATGTACCGTAAATACCAAATCATTTGCGTTAAAATAAACATTATCATAATCAAATAAACAGAGCAAGTATTGAGACCATTCATTGGTCTATGATCTAGTCCCATCTAATAATACTCACAGCCATCATATAACAAATAACCAAAGTAGCATTGCAATAATTAAATTAAGAATCGTGTAAGCGCAACGAGGTCGCGGGATCGAGTCAAATGGACACTCAGAATGAGAAAATAAGAACCAAATTATTATCTATACACATAAATCATATAATAACCAATCCATTCCACCAAGATCACAGGAACGAATCTTGTAGACAACCAATTTCCATTTCACATACATAAAAGAAAACACGGTGCTCAACCATAATAACTTGCATACACAATAATCCTTTTAATAAACCCTCAATACAGTAAACGCGCATGATTCCACAAGGAATAAGGGGAAACTAGCAGGCTCACACATAGCCAAGGATACACAAAACTCAACGAAGCCAACACAGTTGGGTTTATCAGGCTAACAAAGAGTTGGAAATGCTGGATTCTAAGATAGTGGGATCACTTAAGAGCTAAGCACACCTGCACCAGAGCTATCCTGACCTCTAATACATCCACACACACCCAACACAATGAATAATTCCTTTCTCTGCTGCACAATCCCTCAGGCCATGACTTCCATTCCAGTGCTATTCAAGGGGTGTAGAGAAGAAATCCAACCCTCTAGCTCTATCTGTGAGGTTCTTGCACACACTAGCTTTATCAAGCACACTTAGGCTCCATTCCAATCCCAAACATTCCAAAGACCAACAACCACATAATACACAACAATTCACAACTCTGGAATTTGAAGGGAAACACACCACAGAGACCAAATCAAGTATGGAAATTGATTTAAACGACTCAAACTGAGAGACACAAATTCCAGAGATGTTTGTGGCCCTAGCGTGGCCAAAATAACTCACAACACCCAAAATTCATGGAGAAATCAACAACGATTTTCCCAACCTGCGTAGAATGATGAGAGCAACTCCAACGTGAAGGGAAATCACCACACTGGCCCAAATCGTGAAAGGGAAAATGCAGAACGCCAATATCTACCTGAGGCCAAGCTTCTCATGCATGAGGAAGACAAAACCAGCTACATGAGAGTGGAAAATGCACCAGAAGCTCCAAAAATGTGAGAAAAACCAACCCAATCCCTAGCATTACAAAAACAACCTCCCATCCATGGGAAAATGAAGCCTACAACCAAAAACATGGAATGAAAGCACGCACAAGAAGTTATGGTTGCCTAAGAGAGCTCAAGTGAACAAAAAATGGTGAGGAAAACATGACAACATGAAAGCATGGTAGAATGGCCTACGTTTTTGGGTTTTTTCTTTCCTAAGGAGTCAAAACGCATTTTCCAAAAACTGATGGCTTCTCCAATTCGAATTTGGGCTGTCATACATTGCCCATCCCATGCAATAACCAACCCAACCAATTTTTGGCAGTAATAAATGATTGGGTGAATGAGACAAGAAAGGTAGTTGATAGTTTGATGGGTTCTCCCTCTGAAGTTTGGCTTTTCCCCATTGACCCCAAAGGTTTGAATATCCCTCCCCCCTTATCCTTAGGAAATCATGCCCCATCTCATTATTTGTTGCATTGACATAGTTGGTTGTGGGTTTTTAATTAAATTGCATATTTGCATGATGTTCAAAATTATAATGTGCCCGCTAGCACAAAATACCATCGACAACGAGTTTAATTGCCGTAACATAAAAAAATGATAATCCATGGTGGGGATTTTTGTTGTAGCTCCACACCACGATTAATTACAATATATACATCATATACATTTAATGCAAACAGGGTCAAAACCGAGGTGTTACAAATTTAGACTTTAATTCTTTTACAGTTTGAAGTAATTCACATCGTTAATTATTTAATTCCACGTATATATTATCTAGATTATTATGATGTGATCCATCCTCAGCGGATGCCTCTACTCCTTTCATTTCTTGCAAAATAAAAATGTATATTTCTATACAGAAACAATTTTTAAACATAATCAGTATTTTTGATTTCTTGTTTTTGTATGTGAGTTGAGCCAACTTGAGGCCTAGTATTTGAAAACTCGCTCGGATACTACATGTAACAACTCCAAAATTCGAAAATAAAAAATAAAAATTGTTAAGGAGTGTTTAGATACATTTTTGAAACAATACATGGCTTACATAGCTTTATGAATTATTATAATCCTACAATTCATTAACAACCTAGGACTTAGCCATAACGAAAATAAAAATGATACTCAACAATTCAAAAATAATCACTCCAATATATGATTCATATGAGACTATATTGGTGTACAATTTTTAAAGTCTTATGATCAATTGACTTGTGTTCAAAAGTTAAAGAGTCCTTCCTTCTTTCTCGTAGGTTATAGTTTGTATGCTTATCTTGTATGGGTTCATCATGCTTTTTATTGTTTTTAAACCTTCTTCCTCCAACCCTATTTCGATGCGAGGGTTTCCAAGGTTTAGGTCTTACTTAGGTTATAATAGCTAATGCATTGTTCATTTTGTATTAAGGCAGGTTCCTTCGATGAAAGATTAGACCCCCTGGCCCTCCCCCTCCCCCCCTTTAAGCTAAGCTTAAGCTAAGTGTCAAATGAAAATTCCCAATAAAAATATGGTAAAACCCCTATACTCTACGTTTTCCTAAGAAACTAAGGGTCCATAGTAACAAGCACTATGGTGATGATAAGGGAATTAAGGTAACAAATAAAAACACTCTCAAACTATAGAGAGTGGGTATCAACACAAAGATTTACGTGGAGGTAGGTGAACTTTTTAAAGCGCCATGCGGAATTTTTTCTTCATGCTTTACGTCTATGAAAAGGGGTTAAAACCCTAATGAAAAAATCCATAGGTTTATTCTATTGTGAACTTCTTCTGCAATGGGGTATTGGTGGGGAGAGTCTATGGCTCTCAACCCTTCCAATGCTTAACCCTTCATTCAAATCTATGAACTTTTTATGATTGTCTTTGTTTCTCTTGGAAAAATATTGCAGAGATACATTATTGTCCTGCCACCAATTCCTTTGTAGAGTTAACGAGGGTAAGATGCATCCTTCACACAATTCTTTTTAGTTTGCTGCATTTTAATTCAAAACATTGAAAATTCTAAGTTTTAACCTTTGTTTTTTTTATTGGATAGTAGTTCGATTGAAGTTGCTTGGCTTGGAGAAAACTTAGGTCGAGGGTAACCAACGTCTTAGGTTTTGGTAAGGCCTAGCATCCTTAACCCTACAGTCCTTGATGGTTTGCAAGGAAAACTGGAACGACATTTCTCTTTTTGGTCTAGCTTCATTTGGATGTTACATGGTTTATAAGATCCTTTCTATTGACGGTAAACACTCTTGTGTTTTTCCTTTATGGCATTAATGACAATGATAAATATGGTTTTTAAAATCCATTAGGATGTGAAGAGAGTTGATGATTTTTAATCCCTATTTTTCTTTACATACCATGGGGTCTGAATTTGTAAGTCATTTTCAAATTATTATATTAATATTCTAGAAAGGTTTTGGGCAATACACAGTTGTTGCAATTTCTATTTTGTGTAAAATCCTTTGAAGTACTACTATGTAACTTGATATATTGTTTATTAAAATTACTATGTGTATTGTTAAATTGTTTATCATTCCTATAACTGTTTTGTGTAAATGGTATTTTTTTTATTACAATGTGGAAGATATTGTTTACCTAGTTAACACTATTGCATTTATTTTGAAAGGAAAACCATTCTATTTTGTTTTAAATAATCACAGCCTCTTTCGGTTTTTATGGCTTATATTTTTTTATTTAGAAGGCTATGGTGTTTCGTTTGTTGTTGAACCTAGAGTTCTCTGTTGTAGGTTTTAATTAATAAAATAATTGGTAACATTTGGCCTTACATGTCTCAAACCCTCGACCTATCGTAGATAACAAATTTATATATGGATTTTGTTTGTATTTATGGTTAGGTCACATCTACTACTACATTAGTGGTAATTGTTTAATACTAAGTCGTTTGTGTAAATGATAAGCCTTTTGGCTGTAAGGAAATAATACTTGAATGAATTACAAACACCTGAATACAAATAATATATATATAATTCCTACTACTTCGTTATTAAAACACAATATTAACACTAACTCATTTTGATAATAGCTAAGCCTAATATTAAGTAAATATGAAAATATCAAGCCTTTCTTTTGTAAGATATTTATATAGGATAAAATTTTAATATTCACAATATATATATATATATATATATATATATATATAATTTCTATGGGTATTAAACCCTCGGATAGAATCCATAGTGTTTTAGCTCTAAATCTATTGTTTCTTTGGTTGTTTACAAACTTTGATTTACGGTTTTGTTGTGCTTAACAAAGGAAATCCTTAGCTGTCAAAGAATTTGTTAACTTAGTTAAAACATTGACATATTTGTTAAACCTCTTGTTTAAATTCTGTATAAAATTATAAGAACACTAAAGAAATGCTAAATATTTACTAATCATGCAATATTCATAACACTAGTTAAAACTATATCTATATCTGTATTATATTGTTTCTAAGTAAAAGAAAAGATAGTTTATGATTCCTAAAATGGAAAACTATTGCAGCACTAGAATTCATTTTAACTTATAATTCACAGAAAACAAAACTTTCCTATTTTATTTTTGAAAAACAATAACCATTTGTTTATAAAATCCTTAAAAAATAAACAGAAATTGAATTAAAGATAAATAACCAAAACAATATAGAACTTGTTAACTTCATAAGTGGACAAACATCCAAAGAAGACCATTCCTCCCAACCATCTGCTAAAAGAAACCAAGATTACTTGCTTTAGGACCCCCAATCATGTTCACTAAACCACCAGGAGGAAGATACTGTGTAGAATCATATTGAGTCCTCTATGTAACTTAGTAGTCAAAACTACAGTCAACACTGTATCAATTCACTTTCGCTTTTCCCTCATCGAATATTCCTCTTGTGTACCTAACTTTTTAGTTTCTATCAAACCACAATATTCTCATCTCTAGAAAAAGTAGTGAGCCTCCTACTCATTTGATGAGTATATATATGCTTTCTTAAGTCTTTGCGTCAGTTTTGTAATTGAATGAGCCACCTACTTAGTTCCTCCTTTCTTGGAAACATGACCACAATTATAGGGAAGTTACCTCTTACAATAGCTATAAAGTGAATGTTGTTTCTGCCATTTGTCATTTTTTCCTTCTACACTAGATCATTCCTCCTAGTGGGTCAGTGAAAACCATTCAACAATCCTCTTTGAATAGGTGTCTCTTATTTTAATTATTGATTATTAAAATATTTCAGTTACACTCATTTTTAACCATCCTTGGTCAACAACATAGTACTTTACAATAACTTTTAAAGTAACGTATTTTCTTAAAATAGAATGCTTTTAGTTCTAGCTGGGTTACAGTATTATTTACCAATGGAGTAGAACTTTCTTCTTCAATATTAACTCCAAAAAGGAATGGAGTATTGCTTGGCTTGAAATATTTCATGCTAAACTTGTTGAGCATATCTAAATCATACCTAGAATGGTGTACCTTGATCCCATGGCCTAATTGAGAAATTCTGAGTCCCAAGAATTGACTCAAAAATACCAAATCTGTCATGGAGAAGGCATGGTTTAGTGCATCCTTCAAGGAGGAAATCCATTTCATGGAAATTCCTATCATAAATAGATCATCCACATATAAAACGATAATGATTAAAGAACCATGTATCAACTTCAAATATACATTTGGATCAGACTAGCATCGAACAAAGTTTCGTGACAACAAAAAGCCATTGATCTTGGCATACCAAGCCCTGGGGGATTCTTTAGCCCATACAATGATTTATTTAACCTGCAAACCAAATATGGATTAGAAACAAAAAATTTAGGTTGTTGTATATAAATATATTCTTTAATATCTCCATGTAGAAAGGAACACTTCACATCCATGTGATGCACCTCCCATTGCCTTGAAGCTGCAATGACCAAAGCTAGCCTTATGGATCCCTTATTTTTATCATTGTAATCAATACCTTGAACTTGAGAGTATCCAATAGCTACCAATATTTCCTTATATTTCAAAGGTGAACCACTCAGCTACAAATTTGGTTTTATAAACCCATTTACACTTAACTAGCTTTCTCTCTCGGGGGAGATTAACTAGTTCCCATGTGTCATTCTTCTGGAGCGAGTTGTATTCTTGCCTCATGGTTTTTTTCCATAATGGATAATCTGATACATATTCATATGTCTGAGGGTCTTATTCAACCATCAAATATCACTTCTCGACAAAGAATGGATCTTTCATAGAAAGGGCACTCTCAAATTGAGATCTAGTCCTCCTAGTGTCACTAGGATTCCTAGCTAGTTCCCCAACTGCATGAATAGTCCTTGATGGCCATTTTGGTCTTGTTGGAATATTAGGATATTCAATTAAATCATCATTATCATACATACCAGAATCAACAAACTCATTTGTCTCTTCACTTACATTCAGTGGTTGTGGTGATGAAGAGGACTCTCCAATTTCTACTGCTACTAAAGGCTCTTCTTCAAACTCAACACTCCTTTCGATGAAAGACATTTGAGTGCTCAAGTTGATTAGATTTTAGCATGTGTAATCTTTAGAATACCCAACAAATAGGCACTCTTGACTTTAGGGTGCAAATCCTTCCTCTTTTCAGTTTCAATCCTAGCCTAAGCCTTTGACCCAAAAATCTTGAAATGGGTCACATCTGGTTTGTGCCCACTCCAAGCTTCGAAAAGAGTGATTCCATCAAGTTTCTTGTGAGGTACCATATTGTAACACTCCAAAAATTTGTAAAAATTTAAGATTTTTCTTTATGACAACTAAATCTTAAACATCGCTTATCAATGTTAGTTCCACATCTAACATTTAAATATTCTAGACTAACTGAGAAGATATCCTAAAGAATTATTCATTTATTTGAAACAAAAATGTTACCAACAACTTCCAAAAATTGTTACAAAGTCATTCTAAATAAATTAATTAGTTCTAGAGTAGCAAGGAAAATAGATTTATTGTTTATCATCTAGTAAGTGTAAGGATCTAAAGGTTGTTTTCTTGTTCACTGAAGGTGCTTCCTGAGGCTTACTTAGCTTATTAAAGCTAATGCAATCAAACGATGTTCTTGTTAAAGGTATTTTACACGTAAGAATTTTAATTCCAGTTTCAGGATCAAGATTAGAATAGTTCAACCGCAGATAAATTGATAGAGAACTCATCTAAAGTTTATGATAAGCTATTAGTGTGATGTAGTGTAAAACGAAATCATGAGCTCTTGGTTACTAAAGGTACTGAAAACTATTTCCTTTTCATATATTTTATACCTTGGAATATTATACTGATTTAGGGATTCGAACTTCTAAGTTCTAAATCTTTGTCATAATTTTTATTGTATAACATACATAAATTAACTATATAAAAAAAAATTAGTGCAAGTATATAATTCCCCATGATGCATGTCTTTTATGCTTTGGCATGAACATTGAATTACTAAGCAAACCTATATGCTTAACTAAACATATGTAATATAAATCCAAAGTATTTAAATATTCCTAAACGCTACATGCACTAAATTTTTACCTTATCTAAACTCCAATATGTGACATACACTATTACCATAATAGACTTTGGTTTGCATGAAAACTTATCAAAACATAATTTATATGTTAGTAAAAACTCACATTTGTTTTGTAGAGTTAACGCATCTTTTAAACTATATCTCAACCCAAAACTCATCCAGCGGGTGGAATCCACGTGTTAACAAAACAATGAGGGAGGTTTTAAGCAAACCCTAATGGTCAATACCCTAAAATCTAGCTTTCATTTCATTACAGTTTCGCTATTTTTAAGTTGAGAGGAGGGTAGAGCCGACAAACTCTCGGCCTTCTCGGCCTTTGGAACAACAGTGTTGTTCCGGTCTAAAGAAAACCTTCACCAGTCTGGAATTGGATCACTTGCCAAAGTAGAAAAACTTCGAGCTAACAAGAAGGTGACCTGGGGTTTGTACAACGAGTGGAAATCTGCCTTCATTCATGGCGAATGCAGATTTTAAGTTATAGGTTGTTGCTCTTCGGTGAACAAAAGGGTGTAGATCTCGACGTTCAAGCTAAGGTTACTTTGGTAAGCTTGAGGGTCAATTAACATTTTCTTTATCACGGCTGTAATCTCATGAATTTCGAAAGTAAGTTTTTTTTTTTTTGTTATGTGTATTATAAAAATTATTCATGTGGCTACTTTGTTTTTCTAAAAGAAATACTCCAGCTCAAACTACAATGCTTGAATCTATTTTTAAATGTTGTTGGTCGTATGTGGAAATATTGCTCAAACGCACAGTCGAAGGTGCAAAAAAAAATTTGTAAACGTTAGGAAATTCGAGCTGCAACGGATCAATACAAAATAGCTCAGGTAATCCTGTGCTTTAAACCTCGAGGTTTGCTTCTGCAGTAAAGTGTAGGGTTACGATGGCGAGGGTGTAAAGAGATTTTACTGCATTGAAGAGGTGTTTTTACGGCCGTTTCTATTGTCTTAAAGCTTTGATAAATTAAAAAGCCTTGTGGCTTTAGGACTATTTAAAATAGGTTTTTTATTTTTATTTTTATCAACGAGAAGGTTTTTGAGAAATTGGTAGTAATTTCAAAATTTTAAAAAAAATATTAGAAGGTGAAGGATTACTTAGGCCTCAAGTTTACATGGGATAAAAGTGAAAATATCTCTAGTTTTTAATTTGGGACTGGCATTCTTGTATTTAAGGGTTTCTATTTGGTTTAAAAAAAAACAAGGCACTTCGTGGAAAAAGTTCATTTTCTTTTGAATAAAAAGTTCGTTAAAAGAAAAAGAAGCTTGGAAATTTGTCTCAAATTCGGTATTTAATTCATAAATTTTAGTTATTACTAAAATAGATTGTGTGTCTATTTGTAAAAGATAAATTAGGGTTTTTTTTATTAAGGACTGTTATTTATTTTTCTCTAATATTGAATTTATAATAAACTTTGTTTAAAAAAAAATATTGTAATTATGGCAGTTGTAATTGAGCTCGACAAAAAGGAAAAACGGTTGGGGTAAAAAAATAAGTTTGTTTAGGAAAAACGGTTGGGTAAAATAAGTTCGAAAAATTTGCTTCATGAAAGTGATTGGGAGTAAAGATGAATTCTTTATCTTTGAGAGAATAGCTCGATAAATAGTTTGTACTTATTATTTTTAGGGTTTTGTCTATCAATATAACTTTTATTATATAACACTACTTACTTGTTATTTTTGTTGTTTGGATTTTATCTTATTTAATAAAACTAGTGTTCATAGCTAACTTCATTAGTGTAATAGTTTACTAGTAAAATTAGTCTTACTATCACATTCACATTATAATGTCTGTAACTTATATTTATTTATATAACTTGTTGAATTAGGGTTTATATTTACTAACAGTTTATGTAATTAGATATGGGTTAAGTTATAATAAGAGATTTAGTAAGTTAAAAGAAAATTAGTTTTACAAGTATGGTATTAGTTTTTTTTCAAAAGCTTTCTTATTGTTTAACTATTATGAAGTACTACAATAAGTACTAATTTTGAGATCACAGTAATAGGATAAAGGTTATTTAAATACCTTGTACCACAATCTAATAATATTTATTTAACCTAAACTTACTCATAAATTAATTTTGTAATGCTCTTATATATATAGTATATAAAAGAATTATATAAGCTAACAGGTTGGGTAAAGTCATAACCAAACTATACTGACAGTGTAACTATACCTAAACTTATAAATTAATTTTGTAATGCTCCTATATATATATAGTATATAAAAGAATTATATAAGCTAATAGGTTGAGTAAAATCATAACCAAACTATACTTACAGTATAACTATTTTAGTCAAAGAAGACTCAATTATCTAACTCAGGTATAATCATTCTCATTCATTTTAATTACTTGTTGTACTAGAGTACTACATTTTCGGATGTGTAAAAAAATACAACAAGGTGTTTTTATCCTCAAAACAAAAATATGCTAACCCTAAACTTTTCGTTTGGATATTCTTTAACCAAAAATTTTTACTTCTCAAATAAAAAGAGATTTCACCATCTAATTTTAGAAACAAACTATCCAATTATAAAAGTAAATCAAATCATAATTTGATTCATTCCAGTGCTATCGATTGCATAACATAAATAAAACAACTCTTAGAACCTGAGAATTATAGAGGAGACAACAGCCGAAGGAGCCTATTCCACCCAACCAATTCCTTAAGATAGCTTAGATGCTCATATTAGGACCCCGATCCTGTTCACTGGTCCCCCAAGTTGAAAGAACTGGGTGAGAATGGGAAATAAACCCCCTGCAAATCCACATAAGTAATCAACAATATTACTTCTACCTTTTGCAACAAGAACTCAACAAATCAGCTGCACTAGTTCTATAAAAATAGCTTTCACACTCAAACACTTCTTCCTTTCCCCTCCATCAAATATGATATGCACAACTTTCACTCCTCAAATCTCACAGGTAAATATTGAGCAACCCCCTACTGAATTCAATGGGTAATTATAAGCATGCCTAGGTCTTTTGGTCAGATTTTCATTTAATGAGCCACCTGTTGTTGTTCCACTTTCTTGGGGAACATGACCACAAAAATAGGGAATTTTCCTCATGCAACAACTAGAAGTGGTTTGAGGATGCTGCCAAGTGTCAATCTGCTTTCACCCCAGTCTATTCCACCTAGTGGCCAGTCGACACTCATTTAATAGTCTCCTTAAGTTGTTGTCTCATATTTTATTTATTAATTAATAAAATACTCAGCATAATTAATTACGATCATCCCTCACCCACCCCTCACCCCACTTGGTCAATAATCACAAACTTTACAGTAAAATTATAGTATAATGTATTCTTAAACATAAAATATTTTTTTGTAATTATGGGTATGTAACACCTATTCTAGATATAAGATGCATAGTATAATTCTTCATCCAAAAAATTTGGTGGAAAATCTTTAGACTCCATCGTATAGGTTTCCATCTCCTTGAGTGATCTATTCTTCCTCTCATCAACACCATTTTGTTGAGGTGTGTAAGGAATAGAATGTTGCATCCGGATACCTACATCTTCACAATAATGGATGAAATCAGAATTAAAATACTCACCACCATTATCACATCTGAGGATCTTGAGTTTCCTCCTAGACTGGTGCTCTACCAAGGGTCGAAATACCTTTAAGAGGTAAAAAAATTCAAACTTGTGCTTTAGGAAGTAAACCCAACAATACTTGGAAAATCCATCTAGGAAGGTCAAGAAATATTTGTCTTGACTCATATACATATGAGGGAATGGTCTAGCAATGTCACTGTGGATTGACTCTAGGAGTTCAGATATTCTCTCGTGACTGACTCTCTCATACTTGTACTTTGGGTGTTTTCCTAGGATGCAACATTGGCAGACTCTAGAAAACTTGATCTTTGGTAACCCTATGACCATGTCTTTGTCACTCAAATATGAAATATACTCATAGTTAATATGGACAAATATCTCATATGAAAGATTGCTTGCTTCATTATAATGAGTGATAAGAGAACAGGGGTTTGAGAAAGGTAGGAAATGGGAAAGCTTGTATACCTTCGAACTATGACTCTACCATTCGAAATCTATAATATTTCAACATTATTTGGAGAGAATACAACCTTCTTAGGAGACCCATTGTGGTTCATCTGATACACTAACAAGAGGCTAGCAACAAGACTTGGGACATACAACACATCATTGAAAGAACCATGGTGAAGATCAATACTATCCTTCCCCTTACTATCAGTAATAGAGTCATATTCCAAAATAATTGTTGGCCATTTCGAATCATCAAGAGAGGATAAAGTCTCCCTTGTCGAAACCATGTTCCTTGAAGCTCTAGAGTCAATGATGAAGGTGCATGATATTGAAGTGCTGGAAACCAAGGCATGAACTATCTCCTTGTCATCTGAATTTGATCTGCATTCCCTCTTCTGTGCACATTCAAGAAGGAATATTTTGTTCTTCTCTAGGATTCGAGTAAATTTGCTTGTTCATATAAGAGCTCTCAGGATGATAGCCCTTACTACAGTATGCACACTTGCTCATTTCACCTTTGTTCTTCTTCTTCTAGAAGTTCTTCTTAGAGATTGAGGGCTCCTCTTGAGACTTGGACTTGTCTCTCTTTTGTTCTAGTTGCTTCTTTGAATTGGATTTCTTCTTTCCTTTGGAATCCACCCTCGAATATCCAGTAACCAAAGCTTGGTCTTTGGAAGGTTTGATGGTGCCCATCATTACCATATTATCTTGTTCCTGAGTGAGGGATTCCATGAATTCAACAATATTAGGCATATTCCAGGCTTGTGCTATCAATTTGGTGGCATGGAAGGTCGAAAAAAACACAACATAGTCAATACCAAGCTTCCAAAGTATGTTCAATACTAGTTTCTCTTCCTTCTTTTCGATTCCACATTGTTTTAACTATATAACTAGGGCCTTAAACTTGGAAAAGTAGACTTGCAAGGATTCAAAGCTATTGGGACTCAATGAGATCAGTTCATTCTTGAGTTGATGTCCCCTCATTTCATCTGTATTTCCAAATAGTGGCTCAATATTCTCCCAAACCTCATCTGGTGATGTCAATCCATCAAGATGGAAGAGGGGGTTTCTTGAAACGTTCAAACAAAAAAGACCATAGGCCTCATCCCTCCTGTTGTTCCATTTAATTTTATCTGCAACTGCATTGGGATCATCCTCAGTTTCCATGGTCACTCTATAGAGGCCTTTACTCCTCAACAAAATCTCTATCTTGGCCTTCCATTCAAAAAATTTGAATGGATTCAAAATGATACTTTGAGATTGATCCATATGTCATCAACCGCACACTTCAACCAACAGAATGTGCTCCTAGTCATGATGTTGAAAATGCAATAAAAATATGGAAAGATAATAATCAAAATATCAAGGCTCTGATATCACGTGTAAATTAAGTTGAATATGTAGATCAATTACACTCACAAAATTACTAGTCAAACATGCAAAATTACACAAAAAGGAGACTAGATATGGAGCATAAAAAAAATTCTATTGAATAAGTGTACATAATCCAACCTAATAAATTTATAAGCTTCCTAAATATATAATTACATCAGATATTCAAAATCATAAGGATGGTATTCAAATTGGACAAAAAACAGGCTTACTAAACTAGTCAAAATCCCCCATAGGTGCATAAATCGCTTTCCTAATTTGTCAAGATGATCACAAATTTGATGAGTGATATGTACCAACTAATAAGTGGTGGAAATATATCATAGACATGATTTTGTATGGAGAAAAACAAGGATAATGAGTTGGGAAAAAACAAGGCAGTTACTCCTAGACTAGCTTTTCCCTTTTTCCTTAAAACTGCTAAAAAGAAAGGAATCTTTCCGAAAAAGCACAACTGCAATTTTACTATTATGGAATGATTGCAGAGTTGTAAGAATCTTTTCCAGAATGTTTCTAAATCACTCCTTTATCCATTTTTAGCATTTTTTGGCTTCTTGGTGCAAATGGATGCAAACTAGCACAGTAAGGAATCTAGGAATATGACACAATTGACAAATTAATGTCTCCTAAGTCTAACTAAGGGTTTTATTATTCTAACATGATGCGAGTTAATTTTGATTTCTTATGATATGTTAAGTTAATGTTAGCTTCTTATGAGATGTGAGTATAAGGAATGTAAACATAGAAAAACAACATTGAGTTAACTTTGAGGGATGATTTGATATACTTTCACAATGAATTTAAATATGGTGTGAAAAAGTGAAATGTAAGAAAATGAATTAGCTTTCCAAATATATAATATTATTTATAGAATTGTGTAAAACTAGGTGAAATTTGTGTTTTCCAAACATTTGTATGTTAAGTTTCATGCAAAATATACTGTATATGTGTATGTGTTAGTGAGTGCAACATTGTCGTGCCTAAAGGATGTATAGATGTGGAGAACACATTGATATTTTGCAGAGTTATAATTTTATATATTTTTAAAATCATGAAATTCATTACATCGCTGAAATGACAAGGTACAAGGTTTTAATTGTAGTTCTAGCTTTTCTCTATTGCACCATATAATTTTTGGTGACAAATGCTTAAGACTAAAAAATGTAGAGGAGATATGTTTTTTAAGATTTTGGTATATGTCAAGCACAAAATATATTAAAAATAGTAAACAATTAAAACTATATGTAATTATAATCTACAGAGTTGAGTCTATATGGGTTTGTAGTTTCATTGAAAACAATTTTTTCTAGCCTATAGGAAAATAATGTTAAAAATGGAGATTTATAGAGATATCCTGAAAATGAGAAATTTTTATGAATTTAAGTCTCAATCACTATATTTGTCATTCTAAACCTAAATCCAAACCAAATTAGTCAGCAAACAAGTAATCCTTCCACCTATGGAATTGAAATTTAAAAAGTGCACACATGCTCGAAAAGCGTGTGCGTGCTCCAAAAGAACACACGTGCTTTTATAATTAAAAAATTATGCTCTAGTATTTTGGCCATAACTTCTTATCGAGACATCAATTTTTGAGTTATTCAGCTCACTGAAAAGGTATTAAATATATCTACATGATTATATCATTATTGTTTTATGCTTATACAATAAATAGTTCCTATTAAAAAATAATAATAAATAAATGTTTAGGTCATCATACATCAAACTACTACATAATCCCTCTAATAATAATATTTGGTGTTCAATGGTATTTTGGTGCTCTTATGTGTTTTTTTTTAATGATGGATAGGTTTTGTGAACATGGCTATTGTTAGAGAAGGGAAAAAATGTAATTTGGTTCAAAATGAAGATCTAGGGCTCTTACACAATGAACATGGATTCAAACCATCACACAATCCCTTTAAGAATATGTTTTTCCTCCAATATGAGTATGATGGATCCTATATTTCCTTGTAGAGTAGGGTTGGGTTTCAAGGACTTAAAAATGGATATGGGAGGAAAATAAGACCTTAAAGCAATATATGAAGTGCTTAGGGACCAAAGGCCATAAACAACTCCTCAAAACAAAAGAAATGTACTATGTAGTATATCATTATCCTTGAAGTGGGTTATGGGTGGTGTTATGTGATTTTGCACTCTAGGGATGGGTTTTGGACCATACTTGGAGAATAAATTGAGGGAATTATACCCTAAGATAAGATTCTTTAGGTAATAGGAAAGAATCAAGGCCATGAACCATAAAATGCACCTTTAAAGTGTATATTTGGCATAAAACATGGATATGGGCACAATCAAGAGTTTTTTCAAAGTGGGATGGGTCTTAAGGCCTTGAATGGAGTCATCAAAGGTAATCAAGAGCCTTTTGTAGGTATATTAGGGACTTGGAAATGATTTTCAAGGGAAGCAAACCATGTTTCTTTATCTAAATAAACCATTAAGGAATTCAGTTCCATGAACAATGCATCAAAGCACCACACATGACTTCCTAACGGTATCCATCGTGTTATGTATTTATGTATTGTGGTGTTTCAGTCTTAGATATGGTCAATAGAGGAATATTGAACCATGATCCATAAAGGAATATTTAATCCATAAAGGACTAGAAAGGTTTCCTCTACCAAACCCACATAGTCTCCTAAGAGTATCATTGACCTATGATTGAAGATGTTAATGACATTAGGTGGTTTTACGTAGTATGTAGGTGTCCTAAATCCATATGAATGACAATCTAGGGAATAATACCATACCTTTGGCCCTATATAAATCCTTGAGGCATCCAAAGGCTTGAACAATGCCTGAAAGCACCATCCATGGATTTGTGTGGGTATCCATGGCATTATATATCTAGTTATTGTGGTCAATGGACCATTCAATTATCCCTAAGATTATTTTTGAGGCATCCAAATCCATGAACAATTCCTCAAAGAACCACACATGAATTCATAGGTTTACCATGAACAACAAATCCCTATTATTTTGTAGTGTGGCTTTGTGCATTCGGAAAATTATTACCCAAATGATCCCAAACCTTAAATCACTAATACAAATCTTCCACTCCAACCATCCCACAAGAAGACCAAAAACCCACACAAGGTCAAATATCACCATCAACATGGCCTCCCGCTTTTCCTACACCAAAGGAAACATATGCCAACAGGAGACCTTATCCAACCATGTTTGATCCTCGTAATCCTACTAATGGTAATACAACACTTCAAAAGGTCATCATATAGAAATACAATGCAACTTAACAAAAGAAATATTTGTTGAAGAAATATTGAATTCTTTGAACGAATATAAGAATAAAATAACATAATTGAAAGATGCAACTAAAAGGAGATTCAAAAGAATAATCAAATATGCAGATACGACAAGAAGTTGAAGGAACCATGTCAAAAAAATAAGGGTTAGTCTTGTGTTGGATGAGGATATAGAATAGAAGAAGTCAAGGACTCTTTTTTTTCTTCAAGAAGAAAAAATCCTGTCCTTGTTATTCTCATAAGAATCAAAGGTCATCAGTACATTCATCCCATCATCGGGTCACATAACATGGCAGCCCACCGGAGTTTTCAGCCAGTGGGAAAGGCATAACAGCAATAAGAAAAGATCCCATTAGAAAACTGTCTCATGATAAAGAGAGGACTGTCTACTCATCCACATCTACCGAGTGCCAAAGGGCTCTGAACAGCATTCTAAAAGAGATCACTCTATCATCAAGAACAGCTATAAGGAGGATAAATAATCCTTTAAACAAGATCAAAAGAGATGAAAAGATCCCTGAGAAACCAGAAGATTCTCAATATATTCCATAAAACAGCCTTTACCCTGAGTAAAGGAGAGTGCTTTTTTAGAGAGACGGTCGGCTGTCCAATTGTGCTCTCGGTAAATGTGAGTGAAGGACAAGTCCTGGAAGCTAGAAATTAGCTTTTTTGTCTCCCTGCACCAATGAACAAGTTCAGGTGGGGAGAGAGCAGTCGATCCCATCGCCCAATTGATGATTACTTGAGAATCACCATACGCATGGGATAGGGGGATCCCCATCATATGGGAGGAGAGCAGAAGTGCCCATAAGCTGAGCAATTCTGCTTTGGTGTTAGTGCCATATCTGACCCCCAGCGAAAACTCCATGTAGTGGGTATCATTGAGAAAAATGCGGTAGCCTACACCAACAATCATACAATTTGATGCACCATCTATAAAACCGCAGGGAAAAACCTTGGAGGGAGGTTTCCCATACTTTCTGCTTCAATATTTTTTAGTGACAGTCCCAGTAGGGGGAGTATGAACTGAAGTAATAATTTGCTGAATAATACTGTGAATGTTCCTTTTTTTCCCTTTGAAAATAGCCAGATTGCGCACTTTCCAGATTATCCACATCATATTGAATGGGAGCAGAAAGAGGTGCGAGTTCCTTGATATATTACCATACCAACCATTTAACATGTCACCAATAGAAACCCCTGAAGTACAAGCTGGGATGTTAAAATAATCACTGACATGTTCAGCCATAGTTTTCCAGACCGAGTAGGAAGAGAATAAGTGCTCGACAGTCTCCTCATCCGAGCAGCAAAGAGTACAAATGCCTGGGCCCAAAAAACCTCTTTTCTGTAGGTTTTCCCATGTAAGGATTCTATTCCGGATGGCTAGGCAGATAAAACACAAAATTTTGAGTGGAAGGGCCTTAAACCACAGATGGGAGTCAACAGGAATAGTAACCGGGGGTAAGGAGGAACGAACAATGCAGTCATAAGCATTCCTGGCAGTTATGGAGCTCGAATTTTTATTATAAATCCATGCAAGATTATCAGGACTATTAGTGAGACGAATACCAGCTCCAGTAAGACCCTCAATATAAGCATTCCAAGTTTATTTAAAAGAACCTCCAAGATCTAGATCGTCGGCAGTGAACCAATAACACTGTGCATTTGAAAGGGAGTTATGAGCCTGAGAGAGAGTACGTATATTTAAATCTTCTAGGTACGATCTCAACTCCTCAGGGATATTGAAGGGAGAGTGAGATCCCACGATCAGGTCAATCCCCAGCAGGATGTTTTCACCGCTTCCCACCTACCAAGCCAAATGAATACCCATCCAGGGGAGAACCTACAAGAAACCTCTCCACATAATAGAAACATTGCGAGAGCTGAACTGTTTACATCTGAGCCATTCTGCCACTGTCAATCCTTTCATATATTTAGTTTGAAGAACTTGGAATCATAAACCCTTGGAGTGGAGGGTTCTCTAAAATGTATTTAGAAGCAGATCTAAACTGAACCATGGGAGATTTTTGATGCCCCAACCCCCTAGTTCTTTGGGCCATGAAAGATCCCTCCAGCTGACCAGATGGAACTTGCATTTTTTGTCAGAGGATCCCCATAAGAAATTAAACATAATACATCTGAGCTTCTGAATAATAGAGGCTGGGAGAGGAGCAAGACCCATCCAATACATAGGTATACTAGACAAAACAGATTGGAAGAGGATCAGTCTTCCCCCAAGGGAAAGATACTTAAAGGTCCAGTGATTAATCCTTTTTTCAAACTTTTGTAACAACCAATTCCAATCATTCACTCTATACCCAAGCGGTTTCAGGAGATAGCCCAGGTAGTTTAGTCCAGAATGTATCGGTAACATATTATAAGGCAAGACTCCCATAAAATCATTAAGACAGTAATTATTAATATTATAGTAGAGGAAACAAGACTTATCGATATTGATTCTCATGCTTGAGGATTTACAAAAGGTATCGATGATAACCTCGAAAGCAAACCAATCCTGGAGAGTCCCCGAGCCCAAGAGAATAACATCATCCACAAAGAGGAGGTGAGAAAGAGCTAGTGAGGGTGAGAGTTGAATGCCCCGAATGAGACCCTTTGATCTGGCATCCTTTATGAGAAGACTGAGACCCTCAATGACAAGGATAAATAGGAGAGGGGATAAAGCACAGCCTTTCCAAATACCACGAGTAGCAGTGAAAAATTTGGATGGAGTCCCATTGACCAGGACCGCGAAATTTGCAGTGGAGATGCAGCCCATAATCCAATTTACAGTGAGGAGGGGAACACCAATTTGAATCAGGATCAGTCTGACATAAGTCCAATCCACACGATCAAAATCGTTTGTAAGATCCAGCTTGAGAATAAAGGCACAGAGATTCTTGGTTTTGACAGAGTGAAGGACTTCATGTACAATTCCAATAGGCTCAGAGATTTGACGATCTTTAAGAAACTCAAATTGTTCTTGTGAAATACCCAGATCCAGAAAAGGATTTAATCTTCCAGCTATGACTTTGGCAATGAGCTTGTAGAGAAGGTTACATAAAGAGATGGGCCTAAAATCAGCAAAGGTTCAAGGCTTGTCCTTCTTTGGGATAAGTGCAAGGAAAGTAGAGTTCAGGGAAGAGGGAATAAAGCCTGAAATCCTAGTCAAGTCCACAGTTTTAAGTAAAACAGGGCCTAGTAGATCAAAAACGTGCAGATAGAACTCCACCGGCCACCCATCTGGGCCCGAGCTCCGGTATTTTTTGAAAGACTTAAGAGAGAGTTCAATCTCCTTCAAATTGACCCGGCAAGATAGGAGCGATGCATGATCTGAGGGGATCATTCTGGGGAAGAGTGAGATCACTTTGAGTTGGTGTTCAAGACTAGTAAACCCATCATCCTTGAAAATGTTCTCAAAGTATGTTTTACCCAACTCTTTTAAGGGGGCCTCCTCTTCAATGAGATTACTATCAGAGTCTTTGAGCGACCAGATCAAGTTTTGTAATCTTCTTCCCGAGGCAATAGCATGAAAAAATTTAGTGTTTGAGTCACCCTGAAGAGCCCACTTAGTTCTACTCTTCAGTTTCCAAGTAAGCTGAAAATGTTCCAAGATTCTCTGCCTTTTAGCATTAAGGTGAGACAAGTGGGCAGTTTGCTCCCTAGTAAGAATACCACCTACAAGGATCGATTCAATGGCAAGTTTAAGGCAAGAGGAAGTGGAGTCAATGCTTGCAGTTTTTACCTTCATCCAGCTCTTAGTTGCAGACTTGAGATTACACAAGATTTGACAGAGATCCTCAATGCCTATAATATTATCAGCATCAGAGGAGAGAGACCACCAGCGGAGAAACCAATCAATGAACTCAGAATCTTCTAGCCACACATGGTTAAATTTCAAGGGGTAATCAAAAGGTCCTTTAGGAGAAATCCATTCAAGGCATATAGGGAAATGGTCAGAGATATTTAAGCATTTAATCCATGTCATGTAGGTCCCTAAGGAGGGAAGCAGAGCTTTGGAGATAAGAAAATGGTCAAGGCATTTACAAATGCCCTCCTCCCCAACTCGACCGTTGCGCCAATTAGGACCAATCGTAGGGGGAGCCACATACACAAGTCCAGCAGTCTCAAAAAGGGCAAGGAAGTGATCAGAGAGAGGGTCCATATTGGCCTTGCAGCCCCAGATATCTGAAGGATGGAGAGTGAGATTAATATCCCCGGCTAAAACCAGAAGTGGAAGGTTTAAAAGACCACCTCAGAGGGCTTTTTCCCAAAATAGGTCTTTGTCCCTATAAGGACCATAAACATTTAGGATATGGAGAGGGTCTGGCAGTCCTCGTATGGAGGCTTGTAATAAAATACCTGCACAGGTATGGAAATCTCTACAATTAGCCTTTAACAGGTTTCAAGAAGAGAGAAGACCCCCCGAAAGCCCACGAGCACTGATAGCACAGAATTCCCATGAGGGGAGTAATTTCGAGAAGGAAAACAAAGCCGGGGAGTCACTACACAATGTTTCCTGCAGAAGGATAAATTCAGGGTTCAGAGATTTGAAAAGACCACGGAGGCTGAGTGATTTGGTCCTGCCTCCCAGACCACGTATGTTTTGGGAGAGGATTATCATCAAGACTTATCCAATGGGGGAGACATCGCTCTAAGTCCCCTGGATGAGTTTCCCTTGGCTGCTTCCTTTATACAAATAGAGAGAGGAATGTACGGTGGAGAGGCCAAGGAGAGGTCGACTCTTGAGTCCCTTTTCCCTTAGGGAGGCTTCCTGATAGTCACATTGGCAAACCTGATAAAATTGAGGTGTAGGGTGGTAGGTGAGGTAGGAGAGGAGGCTGTGAAAATGGAGAGGGATCAAAGAAAGAAGGGGAGGAGGTGGGGCTAGGAAGTGGGGAAGCCTAGTCAGATGGTGGAACCAAGGGTATAACAGGGGGGGTGACCAAGCCAGAAGAAGAAGTGCAAGGTAAAAGAGGGGGAAATTCCACCAGCGAGTCAAGTGCAAGCGAGGCTGAAAAGTGACTCTCACAATTGGTAAAAGGCGGGCTAACAACGCTAGAAGGTATAGGGAGGGCTTCCACTACCAAAGGTAAGGAAACAGGAGAGGGGGGGGGACTCGACAAATAAAAAGAGGTCAAACCCGACGAGGTTACCCGGGAAGGAGAACTCAGAACAGTTTTGGAGGATGACGAAGGGACATGTGGATATTTATGAGTCATAATCAGATTGTCAACTGCCTCAATAAAAGAATCTGGAATAAATTCATTGAGAGGAGAAGATTCATTTAAAATACATGGTGGAGTGTGATGTCCCTCCGAGAGACAGGCCGAAGGTGAAGGTATTCGCAGATCACCCAGATCCGAAATACTTCCACCTGAGAACCTATGGGGGCAGGAATTCCTCAGATGACCCACTATGTGGCACCAGCTACAGCAAAAAGGTACATGAAGGTAATCGAGCCGTTGAATCAGAAGGCGCTCGTTGCACAGGTGCTCTACTTCCGCAGGCAGTCCTCAAGATATATCCATCTCAACAAGTATTTTAGCTAACCTCTTATCATAAACCTGCTGAAATTCATCCTCCACCGAAACGAACCTCCCAATGGTATTCCCAATTCCTTCCAGAATGGATTTGCTCCACATAGGAACTAGAAGATGTGGTAATAAGACACACAGATGGCATTTGGTAATTCTCTCTTTCAACGGGTCAAAATTGGAGTGCCAACGTGCAAGCACCAGTGATCCCTTTCCAATGCACCAAATCCCTTCCAAGACCCTGGTGCAATGTTCAGTGTCGAGAAATACAAAAACTATCCAACCATTAGACAAAATACTGATTGTCGAGATATAGTCAAAAAGTGGCTTCCAGTTCTCCGAGGCCCAGTTGACCCAAGATGCCTTATTCATCCTGCAATACTCCAAACGGCCCACTAGGGATCGTGAGCACAGATACGTAACTCATTCCATGAATATATCATGCCCCAGGACGTATCTATAACAACCCTCCTGTGCCTTGACACATTTTGTTTTCCGTTTCCGACGGAAACGTGTCTGAGCACCATTCTCTGCCATTATAAGGTCCCGCAAAGTCAACCCCAATAGACTGATAACTGAGAGGCAGGAAGGTTAACCCTAGTTACCCAGCAGAAAGGAACCAAACCTCGGTCCAAACAAAATGAAGGGACTGACACCAAGCACCAAAGGACAGATATCATAGGCCAAAACAAACCCCGACAGAAACCATGGACAAAATAAACCCAAGGACAAAACAAAAGAGGGACCGAAATGAGACCAATGTCAACGGCTATAGAGGCCCGACAACAAAGAAGAAGAAATCATAACCCTGGTTAGGTTTAGAGTCACGAAAACTATGGCTTGACACAAGCAACCAAAAATCCACAAGTCAACCCTATACTCATCTAGAAACATCGACAAAACCGGGTAGGAACCCCATGCAAGGGTGGTGGGAAAAAACGACATCAACCAGATGCAGCAGAAGTGATTCCTTCCCAATTTTTTTAGTCTTGGTTGGTACTAGTCCCCCAGTGAAGGGGAGGGACTCCAAGAAAGGCCACAAACCGATACCCACCACCTAAGGAATATAACCCAAAATAGGGAGAAACCCAAAGCCTGTAATACCCCAGCAAGAATAAAGAAAGACAGACTGACAAAGAGAAAAACAAGGCGCTAGGGTGACAGCACTATCACAGCTATCAGAACAGACCCTAACAAAAAAAAAAGAGGGCAAGTAAAGCCGCCAATGTAAAGGAGCTATGTCTCAGGAGCCCAAACGCTAACACGAAAGGCTCTTCAACAGGCACCAAGAAGGAAAGGTTCATCACCATGGAGCTTCAGGAGTCGCAGAGGAGCGACCCATCAAACCCTCCATCCCCTCTCCTCCATTCATTCTTATAGAAATACAACATAAAGGATTGGATACCAGACTATTGATAGGAATTGATATCACAACAATGGGTTTAAAATAATACAATGTAGATACACAAATTGACACAGGATCCATGATTTCCAATGAAAAATATATAGAAGTTGTTGAGTATTATTGACAGAAGAGACAAGTATTTTTTAAGGTCATTAAAGTTTCAAAGGTTCCTATAAAGGGATTTTCCCTAGAGTTTCTTATATTATTGAATGGTCACAATCCCCCAATTAATTTGTGTTGTTTTGACACATGTATTCACGTCATTTTAGGACAAGAATTTGTTAACAAGCACCTCTCAATAGAAATAGGAAAATAATAGGACAAGACTTTTGAGACATGTATTCATGTCCTTTTAGGAAAAGACTTTGTTAACAAGAACCTACCAACGTAAATATGAAAATAATAGGACAATACTTTTAACACATGTATTCACGTCATTTTAGGACAATATATTGTCAATAAGCACCTTTCTTGCAAAAATGCATACGAGAGAGAGAGAGGGAGGTACTTGTATATGAATAGAGAGAATGAGATTAAGGGATGGTGAAGTGTGATAGGTCAAGGTGGAGGGAGAGAGTGAGTGAGTAAGAGGTGAAGAGGGAGGGAATTATAAATATATATATAGAGAGAGAGAAGGATACAATGATATGGAGGCAGGGGGAAGATAGAGAAAGAGATAATGACAGAGAGGTAATGTGTGTAAGCACTAGAGAGAGAGAGAGAGATGAGAGAGGAGGTGGTATTAGTGATATAGGGAGGAAGAGAGAGAAAGAGAGTGAGGGCGAGGGAGGTAAAGGGGAAGAAAGAGAGAAAGAAAGAGAGAAAGAGTGAGAGGGATAGAGAGTCAGGGTGGAAGAGTGTAACATCCCCTCTTCTACTCTGATTCATTAACAAAGAAAAATACAAGATTAAAGTGAATGTGTAACTATCTGGCAAGAAAATCAACCCCACTAAAAGAACTGTAAGTGTTATGAAGTTAAATTATGTTGTTATATCAAATTAATATCCTAGATTTTCTGAAAAGAAATATCATTAAAAGCTTTTAGTTAAGCTTAAAAACCTTTATTTTAAGGGACTAAGTGATAGTTACCATGATTAAAGGATGAAGAGAGGAAATTCTTGGATTCTTTATGCTAGGAATTGATGAGAAAGGGCAGGGGATATCTATGGAAAAATATCGTGTCAAACAATTCTCGTGTCACATGTTTACCCTGTGTTATTAAGGTATTGTTGAATGCTCTTTTTTACTATGTTTCTTTGTTAAGATGGGGAGTTCAATTTGTTTATGTTTCTATACACTCTTTTACTCCATTGATGAAGAAAGAAGCCATAAGTTTTTATTGCATATATATATATATATATTCTATGTTAATAAGAAATCTCTTCTTCATAGAGAAGCAACTCTTTTCCTCAAACAATGTTTTTATGATGATTCTTTAATTGAAGAAATGACATCTCCCCCTATGAAGAGACTGTATCCACGCTTTTTTTTAATTAATTGCTTGAGGTTAAACTGAATTCTTAGCTGCAAGCTTATGGATATTAATCTCCTTCTCTTAATATTGAATGTATTTCTGAGAAAGAGAAAGAACTTTAGTCTGACCCTTTCCATGAGAGGATCCTCGTAAGTACAGTCGTAGAGATGAGGAGTGACAGCCTCTAGAGAGGAATGTATCACTCACTTTCCTCCCTTACACGTCGTATATGTTCATGAGTGAAGAATGAAATGTTTACTTTTAAAGAGAGTCAACCTTTCTAAATGCACAATGCTTGATTTGATTGAATATTGGGGAGAGAGGGAGGTCCTAGAAAGGAAGTTGACCTCTCTATCAAAATGAGTCTCTACACATTTTTATAACTCTACCCCCACACTTTATTTTTATTGTACACAAATGTTTTTTAAGTTGTAAAAGTTCGGGTGGTTCTTTATCTCTCCTTCGATTTCACTCCCATAGAGTCGAAGTGCCCTCTGTTTGCATATGACCTCTGTATTGAAATTTTACAATAATATTCATGTCTCTCTTTTCTTTTGATTTGAGTTTCCTTTAATAACTAAGCACTCAATGTTATAGTGTGATTTTCCACACCTGATACATCGTGCTTTGATGGTATTTCCATGTCCCTATGAACACTCACTTCATCCCATTTTCTCACTATTACCCTGATGCTCTAGTTAAACCCAAAATACATTTTTAAATATATATACATGATTAACAAGTTTACAACCCATGTATACATATATTGCACCACTGTCACCCACGTACAATGGGTTTATGCCCAAAAAATAAAAAATATTTGGAGTTTTCCCCATAAAGTAAAGAATGAATTAATCGTCGGCCTTCCATATGCCATGAAACACTCTGATTAAACCCTTCACTTCCTATTGAGGGACTATATATTGATATATTTTGAAGTATTGAAGGAGGACAAGTTTGGAGAGTAAATATATTATAGTGAAATTGTGCCCCGTTCTTATGTGCTTGAGTCTGCATCCCTTTGTCCTTGAAGTAGCCATTAGTGCTCTTTCCAAAGCTTGCATTTGTCTCTGTAATATTGTCATTGTATGGAGGATTAAAATGGTGGAGGACCATATGGAGGGACTTGGTTTCTCGATTTCGATGAGGTGCCAATAGAGGTTGTCATTTGTATATTTTTTATATTAATAGAAATATCCATTGCTCATCCATTTTCATGTGTAATTATGAATATTTGTATCCATGGATATAATTAATTCGTGTACATTATTAAATTGAATATGCTAAATTAAAATCTAGTACTTTATATAGCATGCTTGTATATGTCTTTGTTGTTGAGGACAAAGTGTAGGGACAAGTTTGATCGAAATCTCAATGGGGATCTTCTTCGAACGTCTGGTTAAAGGTACAAGTCTTATCCCTTAGTGTTAATTTCATTTATATATCTAGCATGCTTGAGAATGGATCAATTTATGGTGTCATATTGTCTCTTTTGGTCCACCCCAAGCCATAGGAAGTTTTCTCCATAACAGAATTTGCGACTCCACTAGGGATTTTTGCTTTTTTGTTGGGGTTTGGGTGCATTTTTTGCTCAATTATCTCTTTGATTCTATGTGTTTCTATGTGTTTCTATGTCACGTTCAGTAGTTTGTTAATTCCTTAGCATTCCCTTGAAGTGATTTGAATCTTAGATTAATTTTTACCACCCATCTTTTGTATACGTGGGTCATAGAACTTACAGTCGTGTGTATATGCAGGTTGTAGTATACACCGACGTGTACATACACTATCCTTACTTGAACAATCATGTACATATCCTTTGTTTCTTGGTATCGTGATTGTGAAGTTTCTCGATGGGTTGTAAGTGTGGTCGAGTCTTCATGGGTTCCTATGATTCATGTTGGATTCTTTTGTTGTTACCAAAGACCTCTTTTTAATTGATTTTTCTTTCAAAGTAGTTCCTGTCATCTATCTCCTTTTCTTCCATTAATGCATTAGTATTCTTCTTCTCACTGTATTTATTGGCTTTTGTTTGCTTCTTGTTGTAGGGTCTGAGAGTTTTTAGGGACTTTTTATTTCATTTTCATTCATTTATAGTGAAAATAAAAAATATATTTTTATCTTTGCATGTTTATTGCATTGTGAATATCCATTCAATTTGGTACTTGTATTATGTTTTCTTAGATAAAATTAGTGTTCAGTATTTCATATAGGAAAGATTGCATTAGAATTTGAAAATGAAAGAATTTTGTGCACTACATATAATGGAATACCATTTTTGAAATTCAAAAACAAAGTTGCACATTAGAGGAAATTTCAACTCAAAATGGGCCTCCTAAGAAAAATTAATAAAATAATAGTTAAAATAATAAAATAATATTTTCTAATTTTGGAGGAAGAAAATAAAAAACTATTTTTTGTTTGTATTTTTGACATATCTCCCTGTGTTTTTACTCAAAGTTTGATTGAGAGAGCTCATTGGATGCAGAATTAAATTCCACATCCAACGACTACCCACTCGACATACTTTTGACAGGCCCCGCTACCCCAAAAACAAGAAATACCTGAAAAGATTTGATGATGATGTCATCATCACATTTTTTCAGGTATTTCTTCTTTTTGGGGTAGAGGTTCCCATGAAAAGTATGTCAAGTGAGTACTCGTTGGATGAAAAATTTAATTCCACATCCAATGAGCTATCCCAATCGAAATTTGAGTAAAAACACAGGGAGATATGTCGAAAATACGAACACAAAAAGTAGTTGTTTTCATGATACCTATCCCCAAATTTATATTAAAAAATTGTTTAAGAGGTGCTCCCTTTTTCAATTTTAAAGAATTTTGATTGGATACTACATGATGACATGGAATTTGTATTATTTTTGGAAGGCACATTTTAAATTGAAATTTCCTCTAATAGGCTTGAAATTATTTTTTAGGTGTGCATATTTGTTTTATTGATGACTCGTAACATCACTTATTGCACGTCCATTTCCTTTGAGTAATCAAAACTCTAAAATTAACGCTTAGATTAAAATTAATTACAATGATTTTATTTTATAGGGTGCATCAACAAGCTTCGGTTGTAGAGTCTTGCAATAGGGTGTTGTGAGTAAATTCTTCCAAGACTATGAAACAAAACAATTAGGTGTTTGTCTAGGTGAGAAGTGAAATCCTTTGTATAATTAGTGTTATTAGGAGGATCCTCTTACACAGGAGTTAAGCATGAGGCAGTGTGCACATTGGTGGTGGGGATATCCCCCTACTACTTTATGTTGAGCGCCAGAGATATTTCCAAGATCTTATTCGTATCTAGGGGATTTTGAGGTACCTTTGGTGCTTTTGAGATTCGAGATTTGTTACCCTTACCATATGATAGATACTATCTACAATAATTATCTTCCTAAGCATTAACTATATATGGGTGATCTTAGTTTCCATACCTAGGTATCACAGACGGTACTTGGAGAGGTTATTCTATGAGTGTCCTGGCTAGGTAGGGGTTGAATAACAGAGTCACTTTACACGTTGAAGCTAAGGGATACTATAATTTGTTACACACCTATGCTTTTAGTTTATGGGATTCCAAGGCCTATACTAGGTGAGACATACCTTGTGATTCAAGAGCTCACTTATCCTCCCTCTTTGCTTGTTTGTATTTGACCTAGTTTTACTCAACAGTGTGTTCTTTGTCCACTAGTCGACTTCAGGGAGTGTAATTAGTTGAGTCTTTTTTATTTATGGAGTAAATTTGGATCGATTTTCGACACCTATCTAATATTAATGTTTGGCAAGATTACCACCTTGTGACCCTCCTCCACTTCGGAAGATGATTAGGAATTCTAGGAAACCCCTTTCATATTGTTATTCCCATACAATTAGGATGAGTACTACTTCAGAGTCCTTGGATTTTTCTCTATATCCATCACTTATAATTGGGGGAGGATCCTTTGAGGTTCCTCCTTCACCTACCATATGGATACCTAGGACTCCGGTTTATTTCGATCCTTCTAGGTCCGATACTTCCAATACTACACAACCTCAGTTGTCATACTTTACAACTGTCCACCGGATGTTTTCCTTGGGAAGGTTGAGTGCAGAGACTCAATATACTCCCTCTAGCATAGGTCCTTCTACATTCAGCATGTTGAACATCACTACTACTATTTCGTCACCCGCTCTAAGTTCTAGTGTATGTGACTGGGGGGCATGAAAACCCCTTACCATGCACATCAATTCGAGAGTGGTCATATTCCACCCTATACTCCATTTATGGGATGATTTTCACAACCTTCATTCAATCTTAACACAAGTGTTCACTCTGATGGGGGTGGCAGTGGATACGTGAACGTTGGTTCTACAACCTATATTCCATCTTATGTCCCATCGTCCACTGCACTGATTCCTTCGAATGCCTTTCTTATGACAAACTCTACCTATGTCTCACGTGGTCCCTTGGGAAGTGGTGCTCCATTTAAATTTGTTGTACCCTCATCGGCTAGTCTAGTTGTTTCTAGAGGTTACATACCTCCCCATATGTCTGGGGATCAACCGGTCTACAGTCCTATAACTACAGTTATATGCTTCCTCCTTCTGAGGGAATACTCCAATACCAAATTCCTCTGCATCCTTATATGGGACAATAGGGAGGTGGTTATTAAACGACTGGTCAAGTCCATGGCCTTTATTTTAATCAACCCTATGTGAACCAATCCTTTCAGAGAGAATGGAACTAGATGACATAGCCTTGGATCCAAATTTTCCTAACCTATCGAAATTGACCAATGACCTGGTATGTCATGATACGATGTGGTTGGTAGTTCCTGCCAAAATTCCTTTGGATATATCAAATTTTGAGGGAAATAATGATAAGGAACCTAGTGATCATGTGACTACATTCCACTTGTGTTTCTCTTCGAATTCACTGAACCATGGTTCAGTTTGTTTACCTTTGTTTCAATGCACCCTTAGGGGTTTTTTCGTGAAATGATATATAGATTTTCTCGTGGGAACATATAGGAATTTTAATGATTTAGACTTGGTATTTCTCAACCACTTTCAGGTATCGATACGTTGTGATGGTAGTACGCTTTGATGTCGGTACTGAGTTCTTGTCAAAATTTTGTCAAGATAAGTCCACCCATTGCTCTGATCATATTCAAGAGTGGCATCGACGCAAGAGGTTGATTAAGGCCAACATTCCACCTGAATTTTTATTGGAATGGTTCCTTAAGTATTTATTACCATATATCGTGAATGATGTTTTGACATCTGTATTGACTAACAAGGAATATGCTATCTTTAGAGCCCAACAATTGGATTTGATTTACGCTAAGTCTGGGATTCTATATGAGATTATCCCTGATGTACCATGGTTGAATATATATCCTAAGTTCAAAACTAGGCCACATGATAATGGTATTGTTGTCTCCACAAGTACCAAAGTCATAGACCAGGTTAAAACTCAAATGAAAAAAAATTCTATGAACCAGTATGCGATCGGACAAGATACGACCTTGTCCATGCCCACTCAATCAGTGGATGTACTTTATGTGCATTTGCCAGACCATAAGGGTAACAAACAACCTAGATGAATAGATAAATGGGAAGAAATCACAAACGAGGTGGGAATATGAAGGAGAATCAAAATGATGATAAGAACGATAAAAATGTGAGGGGGGACAAGAAACCTAAGCAGAAGTTCAAAATCCCTTCCAATATTTTTGGGAGATACTATCTCACCTACTTTTGGCCTGATATTGAGGATGCCTCGAAGTTCATCACACATAGCCCAGCTGTGTTGATTGAACCTAAAACTCATAATCAAAATATGGGTTCAAGGACCTAGACCAATGGAAGTAGTTTTGGTGGGCATCAAAACCTTCCAGTCATGGAAGGTCGTCATGGTTGTATCAACATGATGTCAATTACTAATCTTGTTATTGATTCACAAGATTATGGCTTGTCACAATCCAACATTGGTAAAGAGCCTACACCTCCAAAAATCCCTTTATATATGACAAGCGTGAAGTTGTAAAATGCATTCCTAAGGGATTCTTAAAGCATTCGAGGCACAATCCTAATGCCCAAGCCCCCCAACATTATTCCATTGATGAGGATTTGGACCAAACTCCTTATATGATGTCGACTCTTGAAGTTCTTCAGACTTGTCCTTCACAGAGGAGAGCGTTGTTGTCTAATATTGGAGTAGTCGATCCTAATGAATCCACTATGGTTAGATTTGAAACTCATGAGGTCCAGCATTGCTTTCCTTACCATGTGGTTTTTCAGGTCCACGTGGATTGTTTAAATAACACTATTAAATGCACAGTTGTTGATGAATGTGTTGCGACCTCCGTGATGTCTTTGGCTTGTTGGAAATTCATTAGCTCACCCTTGTTGTCCAAATCTATGACCATGGTGAATGTGTTTTATGGACGCTTATTCAGTATACATGGAATCATTCCATCCCTTCAAGTCCAATTTGGGGCAGAGATCATGACAGGATAAGTTGAGGTGGTTGATGCATTCCTTGACTATAATCTTTTACTGGGCCAGAACTGGATTTACGCTATGAAAGTGATCGTATCATTAGTATTTCATGCCGTGTGCTTCCCTTTTGAGGATAGGATTGTGACGATCGATCAATTGTAATTCGATAATTATAATTCATCTGTATCATGAGGATCTACTATCTCATTCTTTGACAATTCTCTCCTAGAAACGAAGAATGATGGCATCAAAATGTATCCATCATTGATGGGAACTTTTAATATTTCGGCATGAATTTTAGCTATTAGTTCTACTCTTGGTGGTGGTTCGCCACCTTTGATTTCAATCCCATTTTGCACAATGTATTTGGATTACCTATATTGAAGTCTCCCTTATCTGAGTACTTTGAATTAGGATACTATACCCACTGGGGTGGAAATATTGTTGTCTATGATAGAGACTTCTTATCAAGCCATACTTGATCCTACTATAGACCCTCCTCCTTCCTTTTCATGGACAAAAGAGGAGGGTATTTTTGAAATTTCAGCTTGGGTGGTTGTGTCATCATGTTTAGATGATTTCCTTGACGGTATTTTTCCTTCAGACGAAGTGATTCTCGAGGTCATGAATGGTCCTGAACAACCCTGGTAGGAGATGCATCATCAATCTTTCTTCCTCTCGAAGCTTAAACGAATTGAGTGCGATGACTTTAGGATGACCTTAAGAGAGAATGTTGGTTATCTCATGGTCCCATTAAGCAGTCATGCCAATATATGCCAAGGGGAACATGGGAAACTAATGTTAGGAACCCATGTTAACCCTTATCTTTACTTTGTTAAGTATATTGGTGTTGGACATATATGATTTATAAGTCATCCTATGAGTATATTGTATTATCCCACATTCATGGGGATTAATAGTAATTTAGATTATACTTAGTATTTAAGTAAGTGTTGAGGTCAATGAAGGTATCCATGAGTTAATTGTATTGAGCTTGTTGAAAGGAGGTTGCCCCGTCAAAGTGGCATGTGATCAATAAAATGGCATGTGATCAATAAAATTCCTTATCCGCTATGTTATTTCTATTATATCATGCATTTTCATATTTATTGGAAGAGGTTTTTCTCATCTAGTATCAGAGAACTTTCCTTGGAAGTAGTGGGAAAAAAAATTTCTTCTTTTTGGAAAAAAATAGGGAAAAATTGTGAGGCAACTTTCAGATCAATTTATGAAACTTTTTGTGAAGATTTAGAAGAAACAAGTTGCATATATGAATTTCTATTTGAAAAAAAAAATCTCATTTGGATTTCAGAAAGTGGAGATATCGTTGATTTAAAATCAGCTATTTTTTATAATTTCAGTGACGACCGCGAAAATTCTAGAGCCCAAATATTTTGATGATGTGCCCATATTTCTATTCTGATTGCTTAGGTGGATGAAGAGTGTCTTTTATACTTCTATAAATAGGTTATAATAGAGATTCTGAGCAATATTGATTTGTTTATGCTCATTTTAAAATTTTCATCACAAAACCCTATCTCTATTTATGGGTTTTTTGGGCTCACTCGCTGGAATTTATGCCATTTTTTTCTTTTGCAGTGCTTCTCGGCGTTGTGATTGTTTCAATATTTATTCTTCTTTTCATATGTATTATTCAATTCAATTACAAGTTCGTATTAGGGAATAAACCCTCTTCGCTTAACTACGGGGAGTACTTTGGCATAGCCCTAAAACTTATTGTGAGTAGTATCACAGGAACCCCGAAGTAGCAGGCCATTGAGAGGACATTCCAAGTGAAAAAGGAAATGAATCCTACCTGATTAATTAGTTCCCACCCATGAAGTAAACCAAGAGTTGTTGTTTGTGGAAAAGTACTTATCAGTTTTGAGTGAGATGTGAAGTGAAGGATACTGGCCCAATATGCAAGAAGTTAGGAAACATTGGTAGCCGAGTCAATCCCCTGAACCCTTAGGAATGTGAACATACCCGGGGTCCATATCTTAAATTGCATCTTTCATCTGTCCTGAGCTGTCACAAATCAATTCCACCTAGACTCAACAAATCTCTTGGTGATCACCTATGTTGGAGAAAACTAACAAATTGAAGACGAACTTGCTGCTCTCAAGACCAAACTCTATGATTTGGATAAAAAAAATATTGGACTCCATTTTCAGAAATCATCCACAAACAATATACATTAGCCAAGGCTTTTTGCAAACAATGGGTTCTCTTCTTTCAACAATTTTTCGTGGGCCAAAGCTTAATTTCCCTCGTGTCAATGGAAAAGATCCAGCTAGATGGATATACATGGAAGAACAATATTTTAGTCCAAATAACACTTTTGATGTCACCAAAGTACCACTTGCATCCTTTAATTTTGAACATGAATCCATTCAATGCTTTTGTTGGTACATCAAGGATCATGAAGAGCCAAAACAGACAAATTTTTGCGAACTCCTTTTGAAAGGATTTAGCCCTAGTGATTTTGATGACTAAATAGAAACACTCACTAAAATTCACCAAATTGGCATTGTTAGAGAGTATCAAACATAATTTGATAAGTTGGCTAATCACACAGAAGGATTGTCTAATGAAATCTACATGAGTTCTTTAATCAGTGGTCTAAAGGATGCAATCTGATATGAGGTTATTTTTTCCCCCCGGCACAATGATGGAAGTCTGAGGGTTCACTAAGTGGGTGAAGGAAAATATCATAGATCAACATCACTCTTGACCCACTTTTTTTTGCATTCAGAAATATGGTTTCTCAAAGACCTTGAATAACGCCAGCAACTAGAACTGCTCCTATCAAGCATTATTCTGAAGCCAAGATGCAAGCATGTAGAGAAAATGGGCTTTGTTATAATTGTGATGAAAAATTCACCTAAGGACATTGATATGCTGAGCAAAAGATCTATCTCTTAGATGTGGATTCTTTTCCTGCACCTGAAATTTGTGAAGATGCTCAAGATCCAGTAGATGATCAGTTCAACATTCAACATCCACCTATCGACCCTCCTTATCAAGATGAACACCTAGAGATATCCCTACATCCATTATCCAGATTCACCACCCCACAAACCATGCAAGTCAGTGGTTTCTTCAAGAAGATCCCTCTTACAATACTCATTGATTTTGGTAGCACTCATAACTTCAATGACCCTAGGATCACCAAACAGGATGATTGTTTTTTCCATCCTTGCTCCAACTTTAAATTCATGATTTCCAATGGGGGCACATTACCTTGCAAAGGGAAGTGTCGTAATGTGCGTATATCTATTGGATATTATAACTTGTGATCTAACATGTTTGGTTTTCCCTTAGGATTATGTGATGTGGTTTTGGGAACTCAATAGTTACGCACACTTAGACCCATCTTATGGGATTTTGCTGAATTTGGATGTCATTTTCAGTCAATGGGAAAAAAAAACACACATTGAAGGGATTACAACCAGGGTCTCTTAGCATCATCATTTTATATCACGTGGAAAATATCCTTAAGAATATTTCACATGGTGTCATCTCTCATATCCATTCCATTTAGATGTAACCATAACCAATCTCCACTACTCCCTTGGATCTACAAAAAAAATTGGATCTATATGCATGTGCATTTACTGAACCACTGGGATTGTCACCAGATGACCATCATATTTCACTGCTTCCAGGAAGCATCCCTCCCAATATCAGTCCCATCCTTGCATGGATTTGGGTATATATTTCGATGAATTTCATTGAAGGGATCCCTAAATATAGAGGGAATACAATGATCTTGGTTATGGTTGATCGCCTCTCCAAAAATAGTCATTTTTGCGCCCTCATTCATCCATATACTGCCTCCTTAGTCACACAAATTTTCATAGATGAAATATTCCGCGATGCAACTTTCATAAGTCATTTTTTGTCAGAACTATTTTTCCACACTAGCACCAAACTGAAGATGAATTCAGGGTATCACCCACAAACAGATGGTCTGACTGAAGTTATCGACAAATGTTTGGAAACTTATCTTCATTGCTTTACCTATGAACAACCACATCAGTGGGAAAAGTTGATCTCTCTCACTGAATGGTCGTACAATACCTCCTACTACACTTGTTGACATAGATCCGTCGAAAGGGGTTCACTCTCTATCGACACCCTTAACACAGTGATCTCCCTGAGAACTATCCTAGAAAGGTTTTACCCTATCTAGTAACACCTGCAGTGCAGATGAGGTCTCACTCGAGATGTTCGAGGGAGAACTATCAGAACCAAGTTTCCACAGTAAGAAGGAGGATTGTGCATCTATTGTCAACTTATTGCGGAATTACTTAGTAGATGCAAGCATTCGTTCATAGATTAATGGATTCATGACATCATTCATCGGATCATATCAACATTCTTATATCATAATAGAAGTATCAATTCTTAAATAGATCTACCAACATAACATCATTCATAATAGGAAAGTATTGCATCATTCAGAAATAAACATCATAATGCAGTATTCATCCACATCACATTGTTAGATTTTTATCATTCAAGCTAGCATTATGATCTTAGGATCTTATCTGATAGAATAGCATGCACAGCAATAAAACACAAGAGACAATGAACACAAATATTTTCCTCGGGGAAACCATAAAGCATAAAATCCTGCAACTTCCTCAGAGATAGAATTAGCACCGAAAGCAAAACCCCAAAAACAGTAAGATGATCTCCCGACAGTAGTAGTCTCTCTCTCTTGTCCCAGCAACTTCTTCTCTCACTCATGCGCCCCAGTGAGTGAGTGTGTGTGTGTGTAATAAATAAAGAGGCTCACTCTCTATTTATATTCTTTTGTTCACTTAATGTCCACTCCATCATGTCGGCCTCACTTAACAATTACTTACCAGGGCCAACATCTCTACGAGAGTCTAATAACCCTAGTGCCCCACAACTATGGGGAATTTTCCCTCTAATCAACAAGGAGGGTTAACCTTGACTTAGATGGTGGGGAATATTTCCTCGACTTACAATAACTCTCCTAGGGTCGACTTCTCTAAGATAGTCTAATAACCCCAGGGCCCCACAACTGCGAGGACTTTAACCCTTGATCAATAGGAGGGTTACCCACAATGACTTGACATGACTTGTTTACATTATTGAATCTTTTGATAGGAACATTAGGGCATGACATGACTCCAATACATTACAGACACTTCTCAGAATAAAAATCAGGTTACAGTACATAAGATATATAGTTGAATACATTCTGAAGTTACAAATACATCAACACTCCCTCTTAACTAGGAAGGTATTCTCTCGACAAAATTTATCAGCACAAGTATTCTTCTCCATATCATCTGGATCATCATCAAGTCCTCGTCATATTCATATTCAACTCATCTTCTTCTTCAATTCATATTCATCTTCAAGTCATCTTTCTCTAGATCGGGATCATCACTACTAGATCAACATCACTAGATCTGGATCATCACTGGTGCTATCTCATGATTCTTCTCGTCACAGGAAGTTCTATAGAGCCAGCCCTTTTTCATGTTGGTTGTAGGCCTATCCTCCATGTAGGTCTTCTTCAGTGCTTATATTTGACCCTAAGTCAAAATAGCCCGCCAAACACTTACATCTGAGCATGAGAGGAACACATCCAATACCGTGTCAGAAAGGCATGCCCAACACTCACACATGACCATGCGGGAACACATCCCACAACCCTATCAGAAAGGCTCAGTACTCACATCCGATCATGCGGGAACACATCCCACAACCCTATCGGAAAGGCTCGGCACTTATATCTAGCCATGCAGGAACACATCCTACAACCATGCTAGAAGGGCTCTACACTTACATCTACCCATGCGGGAACACATCCTGCAACCATGCTAGAAGGGCTCTACACTTACATCTACCCATGCGGGAACAAATCCTACAAGCATGCTAGAAGGGATCTCAACCCCAGGTTGAGGATTCCTGGTAACTGACCAAGTGCCTCCATTCTCCTAGAGAATGGAATCGTCCCTTATATCTGATCAAGTGGGAACACATCCCTAAATCACATCAGAATCGTTGTGCACTTATATCTGATCATGTGCGAACACATCCCTCAATCACATCAGAATCGCCCTCAACCCCAGACTGAGTATTCTTGGTAACTGACCAGGTGCCTTCATTCAAAGAATGGCATTCAACACTTATATCTGATCATGTAGGAACCAATCCTACAGTCACATCAGAATGGATCAGCACTCATATCTGACATGGAAGGAACCAATCCTCTCACCATGACAGAATGGCTCAACCCTTACATCTGACCATGAAAGGAACCAATCCTCTCACCATGTCAGAATGGCTCACAAACTCATCACTTCCCCTTGGAGGGAACCTTGATCGGGAGAACACCAAGCTTCTCTCTGAAGTACTCAAACTTCACTCTGGCTAATGGTTTTTTCAACACATCAACTATCTTTTTGTTCGTTGCAGCATACTGGAGCTTCACTGCTCCTCTCTACACCATATCCCTGATATAGTGATATTTGATCTCAATATGCTTCGAATTGTCATGGAACATTGGGTTCTCTAACAACTTCACACAACTCTGGTTGTCGCAATATATACAAGTAGAATCCAACTGGAGATCAAATAAATAAAACAGTAGCTTCCTCAACCATACTACCTCACAACTAGCTGAATAAGCTACAACATACTCTGCTTCAGTTGTACTCAGTGCCACACAGAACTGATTCCTGCTAAACCAAGAGATCACACCTGATCCCATACTAAAGCAGCACCCTGAAGTGATCTTCCTAACGGTGGCACTGCCTACCCAATCTGAATCAACATAACCTTCTAGGTTAATCTTTTGATTCATCTCATACTTGAGCCCATAATCAACTGTACCCTTTAGGTACCTCAGAATATGCTTTGCAGCAATCAGGTGAACATGTCTCGGATCTGTCAGGAACTGGCTCAAGGTGTTCACAGAAAAGAAAATATCTAGTCTCATGTTCGCTAGGTACATCAAGGACCCAATCATCTGACGATACATCATAACATCAACTGCTTCTGATGAAGCATCACTCAATAGCTTCAGGTTCGATGCCATAGGTGTGGTTATGGCCTTGTAGTCTATCATCCCAAATCTCTTCAGGATCTCTACCATATACTTCCCTTATTTGCATTATGCCACACCTTCATGCCTAGAAGATAGTGCATCGTATTCAAGTCCTTCATCTCGAACTCGACAGCAAGTCTCCTTTTAAGTTCCTCCTTTCTGTCAGGAACAAGTCATCAACATATAACAGGAGCATCACTGGTCTTCCACCTTCAACCTTGAAGAAAAGGTTGGAATCCAATTTACTCTCAGTAAAGTCTAGAGTCATCAGTAATCTGTCCATCCTATCATACCATGTCAAACCTCAGGATCTTCTGCAGTCACTCCCTCTAAAGTGGAGCATCATTCTCCCTCTATCTTTTGTACTCTATGCACTGAAACATTCCATATCGAAGTGAAAAGTAGCTTCATCCGCTACTGATATTCTATGTATCCATATAGGATCACTGGATACCAAGATCCTCTATCTTGAACTTTTTCAAAAGTTCTTTTTGCACCCATCTATGAGCTTGTCATCCTCTATAGACTTTCATCTTCAACCTTGTAGCAAAGGTTAAGATATTCATCAAGCTTGTCATGTATGTGTTATCCCATGGGTGTCTTCTGAGCTCGTACAAGGCCTTCTTTCATTTGCACACATGATTCTGCCTGTCATGTGTCTCAACTCCCACTAGCTGTAAATGTATCTTCGTAGTCTATGCCTTCTTTTCATGCAACGAATCTTTCTTGGTATCCCACGATGTTTCCATCTACTGTATGATGGAAGTACGAACTTCCCTTCATGTATCAATGTTGCATCCTAGACATCATTCTTATTGAACTGCTCTTCCCTTTATTTTTGGTTACTTCTTTAGAGCTTAAAGGTTCTGCATCAATGATGTCGTTGCATTCGTCATATTATTCTTCATCTTGAACTGTCATCACTTGTTCTTCAAAACAAGTCTCATCCTTCTTTGCTTGTAGGCGATTTTATGCGATCCTCCCTACAAGTCAAATGCATTAGTTGTATGGTTAGAAACATTTCATAAGGCATATTCATAATGGAAAATTCTTATGCATAAATATATGATCATACAACTATTTTATCCAATACAACATTCATCCATATCTCACGGAAACTTTTCTAGCTGCCTTCCATCTATACCAGGAAAACATTGAGATTGTGCACTAATCCAATATGTCAGCAAAGAGGTTTCATTCTAGATAAGTAGCAATGGAGAGTTGTATAGCACCATGAGATACTTACCCATCACATGCATGTTAGTAGTATACTGTCATTAATGCAAACATTCTATTATGCATAATACATCAACTAAATATAAACAAATGCATAACAAAACAATATCATGAAATGACAATTGAATACTTATCTTTATTTGATTCGTGGGTAGACTCCTTCTTGAGACTTCAACTCATTAGAGGAAATTTGGGGTCTAAAATGGGCCTTATAAGAAAACGCGGCAACAAAAAAATTTGTGAGTTGGAATTCAAGAACCAATAGAATTTCAATAAAATGAGTCAACCATAATGGTTGAATTGACATATTTGTCATAAAGAAAACTACTTTTTTATTCGTATTTTCAACATATCTCCCTATGTTCTTACTCAAATTTCAAGCGGGAGAGCTTGTTGGATGCAGAATTTAATTCTGCATCCAACGAGTGCCCACACTGCATACTTTTGATGGATTTTGCTACCCCAAAAACAAGAAATACTTGAAAAAACGTGATGATGATGTCATCATCACATTTTTTCAAGTATTTCTTTTTTGGGGGGTAGCGGGGTCTGTCAAAAGTATGCAGTGTGGGTACTCATTAGATGAGGAATTAAATTCTGCATCTAATGAGCTCCCCCACTCATCATTTGAGTAAAAACACATGGAGATATGTCGAAAATACAAACACAAAAAGTAGTTTTTTTCATTCTTCCTCAAAAATTAATAACTACTATTTTATTATTTTTACTATTATTTTATTATTTTAACTATTATTTTATTATTTTCCTTAGGAAGCCCATTTTAGACCTCAAATTTCCTCTAATGTCATCATCTCTTATCCAAATGCCAAGATGGATAAGAGGTTCTTCAAGAATTGAGTTCTTCATATTTCTCATCGCTTGAGGTATCTTCTTTGGATCTTGAGAGCTTGATCTTCAGTTTCTCCCATCTTCTCTTTTCTTATTATGATTCGAGCTTCTTTTTCTTGTGTGCACGCTTCCCAGATTCTACTGAAAGTAATCACTTCCTTTCGGAACACATTCCTTGAATGAATGAATCCCATGATCCTGGGAGGCCATTCAAGGTGATTATCACCACCTCTGCATTCTCCACTTCTTCTTCTACCACTTCAAGTTGTTCTTTGATTTGAGAGACCCTTGTAAGGTATGACTGCATGGTATCTGCATTCTGGATCTTCACATTCTTCAACTATTTTCACAAAGTCATCTTCTGATTTATGTTCTTCCCTTCAAATAGCTTGGTCAAGGAATCAAACATCTCTTCAGGTGTCTTTAGGGAAGACACTTGTGGTATAAGGTGTTCCTCTATTGAATCAACAATGATCTTCTTGGCCTTGACCAAGTTCTTCTTGAGTAAGGCTTTAGCCTCATCTCTCTCTGGAACTGGAACCTCTTTATTTATGTAGGTGTCTAATTCATTTCCTTCAGGAACTAGTGAGATCCTATACTTCCATGCTTGGGATTTTTCAACTTCACCAAGCTTATCATCAAGCTGATGTGATAGATCACTTTGAAATGAGAATCTCAAAGGAAAATAACAAACGATTAGACCTTACCGATTTGAGGTGTCCGTCTTGGTTCCAGAGCTGGTTGATCTAGGGTTTGTAAGAGAAACCCTAATTTTCAAAACTTGGAATATTTCAGATTTAATTGGATAGAAAGATAGAACTCTTCAAGGTGAGCTATCCAATGTACTCCTTTTCTGAAAACAGTGGAGGGAAGCTCTCGGAACAGGAAGCCCTAGTTTTCCAATTTCTTCTGCAGAAATGTCTCATACTGTTTCTATGGTATCACCAAACTTATTGCTCCTCTATGTCTGAAATTTTCCACTGAGTTAGCCTCATCTTTACCTATTCCACCACCACATGTTTCATCAGAATTGATTTCACCAAGTGTGACTTATGATCGTTTTCCCAAGGTGACCTATTTCAGGACTGCTCAGCATAGCGAAGTTGTATGGACTAACACATGTCACTATTTCATCTTCAGGGTCTGAAACTTCTACCACACAAATTAAAGTCTATGCCCTTTCTAGAACATCTTCATAAATTTCATTTGGACCTTAGTAGCCTAAGATATAGCAATTCTCCCTAGGTGTCCTTTTTAGGGATGAATCCTGGAAGAGGCCGGAACCCTAACGTGGAGGAATCATATATCCTAGAATATAGCGAATCTGAGGCGGAAATTTGGCCACAGTGTAAATCAAGATTTTATCTTCAGCCTGTGAATGTTTTCGCTCCTGAGCCTTCTCCAATCCAGAGATATAGCGAATGTACCAAAACTTATCAGTTTTAGTATTTTAGGGTTTTTTCGGCCTGGGGTCAAACTAGGGTTTGACTTTCCCGGAGTTATACCCAACCAAAAATCTCAACCTAGGTCTCTAAACTTTTATTTTGATGAGGAGAGAAATCCTATGTCGGACTCACTCAAAAATTCCTATTCTGTAAGAAGCCCTAATTTCCCGCACCAAAAACTAAAAATGCTCGAAATAAAATTCTGCTTCGACAGAAAGATGCGCCCTTCAATGGAGAGTTAGCCTAGCATAATTTTGCTAATGGATTGTGGAGAGAGACCCAAAAAGTAAGAAGCCCTAGATTCTATAGCTGCAAAATGTCTTCTTCTCAGGTTAGCTCTAATACCGTGTTAGATTTTTATCATTCAAGCTAGCATTATGACCTTAGGATCTTATCTGAGAGAATAACATGCACATCAATAAAACACAAGAGACAGTGAACACAAAGATTTTCCTCGAGGAAACCATAAAGGAGAAAACCCCGCAACTTCCTCAGAGATAGAATCAGCACCAAAAGAAAAACCCAAAAAATAGTAAGATGATCTCTCGATAGCAGTAGTCTCTCTCTCTCTTGTCCCAGCAACTTCTTCTCTCACTCATGCACCCCAGTGAGTGAGTGTGTGTGTGTGTAATAACTAGAGAGGCTCACTCTTTATTTATATTCTTTCATTCACTTAATGTCCACTCCATCATGTCAGCTTCACTTAACAATTACTTACCAGGGTTGACATCTTTAGGAGAGTCTAATAACCCTAGTACCCCACAACTGTGGGAACTTTTCCCTTTGATCAACAAGGAGGGTTAACCTTGACTTAGATGGTGGGGACTATTGCCCTGAATTACAATAATTATCCTAGGGACGACTTCTCTAGGATAGTATAATAACCTTAGGGCCCCACAACTGTGGGGAATTTAACCCTTGATCAATAGGAGGGTTACACATAATGACTTGACATGACTTATTTAGATTATTTAATCTCCTGATAGTCACATCGGGGCATGACATGACTCCAATACATTATAGACACTTCCCGGAATAAACATCGGGGTACAATACATAAGATATATAGGTGAATACATTCCGAAGTTACAAATATATCAACACAGATTGCAGGAAAACATGAAGAAGTAAGCAGACACGGTGTTTCTCCCAATTCTCCGTCATGTCATATTAACTTCTAATCAAACACAAGTTCCCAAAACAGTTCCTTAGTTTAGATCTTGGATCACAGACAGATCACATATGCATTCATAGATTCAAGATCAAGATTTAGATCCCTGATCTTTTAATATTTACAATCCTAGATATATTTTTAGGCTTGCTCATTTACATTGGTGGTCCACTTAAGTCAACTTCCTAACTAATTGGACCAAAATATACAAAATAACAACCAAAATCTACAAAACATGACCACAATATACAAAATGTGACCAAACTACCTTGTGCGCCATCTTCTACCTTGCGCAACAAAATTGACTTTGTGTAACAACTTTGGTATTGCGCAATTAATTATCTCCAAAACTTCCTACCAACAGACCCCCAACACAATCTTGTGGCTCGCCCTTGAGCCACATCAGCTGGAAGCAGTGTAATCAATCGTCTTGGTCTTGAAATCCTCGTACTGCTACTTTACTTCTTCCACCTAAATATTCATTGTGTCATTGATGTTTGCACATCCGTCACATCCTACTTTGATAGATGATCCATGATCTTGCCAATTATCTCCTTTCTACTGTCCTGTAGCATATGAAGTGCATCTACTTCCTTAAGCCTCAGTTGTGCTCCAATATCCTAGAATTCATCCAGCTGTGTTGTTCAACACTCTTGCCTTTCCCTTTCATTGTTGACGCATTGTTGTAGAGCCTTCAACTCCACTGCTTTTGTTATCTATAGCACCGAAATCATTTTTTGAAGAGACACCCTTAGTGCAGCTAACTGGCCTTTAGCTTCCTGTAGTTGTGTGTTGAGTTGCTCCAGCTGCTCATCCTGGACCTCGCTTCCCCAAAACAATTTGGTGGCATGTGTAATGGCCTTAGCTTCTTTTTCTCAGTCTTCAAGCTGCATCATTGCATCCTCTATGGAGATTTTGTGTGCATCCACTACCTATGGAAGCATACTAGGGCTCAACAATACCTACAAACTCACAATGTCTTTCTTAAATCCTATGATGGTCTGACATAACTTATGCACTTTGTTTGGCCCATACAAGTCCTCTTCCACAACTGGGACTTAATGATAAGCATCAATAACTGTTTTTTCCAACTTAGCCTTCCCGTCCCATAGTTGCGCCTTCTCAACAATGAGGCGATCCTTCACCTTGTTGAATTCCACAACCTCCATCTTTGTTGCTTCCTCCTACTCATGCAACCTCAAAAGGTGATCACCAATAATTTGGCCACAATCAACTAACTCCTGGATTGCAACCCTCTTCAATTCAACCAATGTCTGGGTTGATAGGTCATTTATATCCAATGAGAGGTCTTGAAACTACTGGAGTGAGGCATTGACATCCTCACTATTTGTCTCTATTACACGCAGTGGAATATATACATTCCTGATCTGCTTCCCTATGCTTATCTCTCCTTCCTTCTAGAAAACATTTTCCATGGTCACTCTGTGAAAAATTGCATCAATCAAAGAACTTAGGCGAGTGTTTACCTCTCTAAATCATTCAACAGTATCCTTCCTCAACTGCTCTTTAGTCTCAGTAGTTTATGTCATGATAACCGCAATAATGTGGTCTAGCTGTGAACCTGCCATCGGCGTTGCGGGCTTCACCATGTTCTTGCATTTTCTTTGTTCTGGTCTCCTCAAATATTCACTCCACCTCTGAGTCCATTGGGGTCCTCGATGATTCCTCATGTGACTCCCGGTCACTATCATGCACTGGTGTCGAATCTACAGGCGCATCTGCTGGAGGACCAGCCTCATCATTTGATAATTCTTCTGCACTTACTGGCGCTTTCCAGTCCTCCTGCCACTCAGCCACTAGGGTGTCCAATTCCTTCTCGTTCATCTTGTATTGGGTCACCAACCATTATCTCTGAGGGTCCCACCGCGCTTGCACATGGATGGAATGCGAGCCAATAGTGAATCTAACGTCTTGCCGATACTTCGCCACTACTGGCTCTATGAGTCACGTAACCTTCACAACTGTCACCTGTAATGCCTCTGAATATAGAGAAAACTGTATTGTGTAGTCCTTCATCTTGTCTTCCTGGCTCAGGTACCAAAGGTTCTGGTATCGCGCTTCCCTGGATACCTAGGAAGCTGGGATATCCATCCCTTGGTAATCTTTTGGCTCCATCCATGCAATTAGTACAATCAAGATGAGAAACCAGCTATATGTGAATGCACGTTTTCTGACTTGCATGATCTTTGCATCCTCTGTCAATTGGTTCAACATAAAAAGTAACCAGTTCATCTACACTCCTGCAGCACACTGCTCAGTGCAGGAAACTAAATTGAGGTGCAGTGGTTTGTTCGATTCTTCCACACTACTTTGCTGGAAAGATTCATGGCTGCAATGCACACAACGCGCTCATTGATGTTTTGTACCTTTTATGTGCTCCCGCCGCTCTCCAAATCATACTTTTTCTTCATCTTCACTGTTAACCTTTTGTCGTTTTCCTTTCCTATGAAATATTGCGATGGTTCGCGCCCCTCCTTGGGAATCCTCGTGATTAGTGGGATTAATTCAATGGTGACTGGAACCAGTCGATCCAGCGACATGTATCCTCCATGAAAGCATGCCAACAGTTGTTGGGGGTATGCATTTTCTTATGCCAGCCACCCAAAATGCGACATGTGATGAATCAGGCCTAACAACCCTGACATGTCCAATCCAAACACCCACTCATGTGGAGTGTGCAACGCGGGATCCTCCTCCAGTCCCTTCCTATCCTCAAATGGCTCCGCCATAAATTCATTTAAGGCAAGCAAATCATGATCCTCATACTTCATCTTGACCAGACACGGTGTGGTATCAAAGGTGCACTTCATTCCTTTCAGAATTGCAGCCATCTTGATGGGGTACTTCTTGTTTTTCGTTGGATTTAATTCCTTGGCACCAGCTTTACATGGGGAAACATACCCATGGATATCTGCTATTGTTACCCCTGCTCTTCCCATGGAGACCTTAACTTCCTCTGTGTTTGCTCTCGTCGAACTCCTTGTTTATCTCTTCTTCTGCTGCAGATATTTGGGCCGATTGGCCCCTTTCTTTTTCCTTGTGACCGGCGATGAACCCACCGACATACTTTCTACCTCTTCTTCAATCCAGACACCGATAACGAGTGAATCCTCAGCAGTTTCACTCAAAACCTCTTGTGGTGCTACCCGCTGCATTAGTCACAAGTGATCAGTAACTCACTCTAACACACCCTGCAATTCACTCACAACTCTGCAACTGAACTCTACGACTCAATCTCTACAATACGCTCTTGAAGGCTCAATTCTTCACAACTGTTATTTCAACCCACGAGCCGCCAATTCTTATAGCGCGGGATCAATGACGACCAAATCATGACGACCAAATCCTTCATTCATTTCCAGAATCCACCGTCGATCCTCTTGATCTAATAGTCGGATCCATCATTAGTGTGCTTCTCATACAAGAGTGTTGTTGGTTAACTAGTTTAACTATTGCATTTACTGTCGATTTGACTCTATTGCGTCCTTGCAGACGTCGTAGCATGATTCCCCTTGCACAGCCCCTTGCTCCTAGCGCGCCATCCTCCTAATGACCATATTATGCAAAAACAAAGATTTTTTTTCTCCAACTTGCAGAATGTCTCAAGCATCGTGCAACACCAAGCCCTTCCTGTAGGGCTTCATCCTGCTTCCATTTACCAACCTAGGAAGCATCGCACCAACTAACTGTTGTAGCTATATTATGCATCCCGCAGTGATGAAATTGATCACATTTAGAGCTATCCAATGCATCTGCAACTTACCTGGAACTTACCTGAATGTTTGGTGAAATTTCTATCATACATTGATCAGCACCAGGTCTCCTTGTTGAAAGTGTTTGTTCTTGATATGTTGATCATGCTAAGATTTATTTTGATCCTTCTCAATGTGCTGGTGAAATCACGCAACAAAACGGTCTTCCTCTAGCTATAGCAATTGAGTTAGGCATTCTTCTAATGCTCCTTCGCCATCCATTCCGATTGCTGCTGCAATGCGCAAACTCGGAACAATGTAATCCATTGGCATGACTGCCTCCTTCCCATAGACCAACTTGAATGGTGGTTTCCTTGTCAACCTTTTACAAGTGGTGCGATATGCCCATAAGACTGTTGGAATCTTCAAATCCCAGTCATCGCGGTTTTCATTACACACCTTTGTGAGCGGGTGCTCCAACACCTTGTTGAATGCCTCAAGTGTCCCATTTTCTTGTGGATGAATGCCTCAAGTGTCCCATTTTCTTGTGGATGATGAGTACTCTTCTTATGTTGTATTTGAAGCTCCTCTGTGAGCACACTAACAACGCGATTGATGAAGTACCACATCAAGTGTTCCATTTTCATTACACACATTTGTGAGTGGGTGCTCCAACACCTTGTTGAATGCCTCAAGTGTCCCATTTTCTTATGGATGATAAGGGGTACTCTTCTTATGTTGTATCTGAAGCTCCTCTGTGAGCACACTAACAACGTGATTGATGAAGTACCACATCAACTGTCCCATTTTCTTGTGGATTTTCTTGTGGATGATGAAGCTCCTCTGTGAGCACACTAACAACATGATTGATGAAGTACGGGGTATGTTATTTTTTGAAGCTCCTTTGTTTTTTGAAGCTCCTTTGTGAGCACACCACATCAAGTGTCCCATTTTCTTGTGCACACTAACAACATGATTGATGAAGTACGGTGTATGTTATTTTTTGAAGCTCCTTTGTGAGGACACCACTAACAACATGATTGATGAAGTACGGGGTATGTTGTTTTTTGAAGCTCCTTTGTTTTTTGAAGCTCCTTTGTGAGCACACCACATCAAGTGTCCCATTTTACTAACAACATGATTGATGAAGTACGGTGTATGTTATTTTTTGAAGCTCCTTTGTGAGGACACTTTTTTCTTGTGCACACTAACAACATGATTGATGAAGTACGGTGTATGTTATTTTTTGAAGCTCCTTTGTGAGGACACCACATCAAGTGTCCCATTTTCTTGACATCAAGTGTCCCATTTTCTTGTGGATGATAAGGGTGGATGATAAGGGGTGTCCCATTAAGGGGTACGCAATTGATGAAGTACCACATCAATGCACACGACGGTGTATGTTATTTTTTGAAGCTCCTTTGTGAGGACACCACATCAAGTGTCCCATTTTCTTGTGGATGATAAGGGGTGTCCCATTAAGGGGTACGCAATTGATGAAGTACCACATCAATGCACACGAACAACGTGATTGATGAATGATAAGGGGTACGCAATTTTCTTGTGGATGATAAGGGGTACATCAATGCGTGGATGATAACCACATCAATGAGAAAACAAGGGTTATTAGATTCCTTTGTTCATGAAACCATTGGCGTTTATAAACAATTTAATAGTCACTCTCTTGGCGAATGTGGGATAATGGTTTATGCAAAAATATGTAAAAACACAACAGTCATAAGTATTTACTAAGTGGCATAATATGCCAAGATGGAGAGAGGGACGTGATTTTGTTTCAATTTACATCCATAGTGAGGAAAATGTGGGTGAAAAGAGCGCAGCGCTTACACTAATTAGAACCTTTTTCTTTGGCCCATGCATAATCCCACACACTAAAATCGCAGAGATGTAAAGGATATAAATCTAAGCATGACAATGGACGATGGAACCTTGCGATTTGTTAGCTTGTCTAAATTTGGGTTAGACACTCCAGTGATGGGAAGAGCATTTTGTGGAGCTCAATTTCAAAGGTTACAAAATTATTACTGCTCATTGTTTTCAATTTGGAGCATTGAGAGGCTTGGTTGCATATTGCAGCGATGATGGTTCTTCTATTCACTTTCAGCTTAGTCAGAAAGTTGTTGATAAAGACAAAATGAGACGTCAAATCCCACATTATATTTTTGGAGCCTTTATTGGAGAAGGAAGCGAGACATTCAAATTCATTTCTCCATCGATCTTGATTCTTGCATTTCCGGAGGTCAAGTTTGACGTAGATACTAAAACGCATGATCCACTTGATAATAATATTTATCAAATTCGAGAGACTTGTTCCCACGATTTTGGTGGCGTGTTTAAGAATATGCGCCCTTACTTGGTTTATGAGACCTTGGGTATTCTTCTTAAAATGTAAGAATCGCCAAAAATGGAAAATTCGGAATGGAAGCCTTGAAGGTATCAAATATTTAGTGAAGCAAGAATTGGGATACAAGGGCTATCGCAGCTCAGGATATCGGTGCAATGTGAAACATGTATCCATTAATGAAGTCAGAGACAACGCTGAATTGACTTGTTAAAATTGTGCATTAATGAGAATGTGAAGGAGCTAATGGTAGCAAGTTGGAATTTGGTGTCAAATTCTACAACGGTTCTCTCTTTTATCATCTTTGACATAAATAAAGTCCTGGAATTTGGAGGTCCGTTATCAGGAGGATAGGAATATGATGTTGCAATAGATAACAGTAAGAATAGTGTCGAGCACCTAGCTTGTCATAAGCAAAATATTAGCCGTCGATTAGGATTAGATGTCTGTGAGGATTACGTTGATGTCAATGAAATGATACGAGATGAGGATCTCATTGTGCATAAAGTGTCTTCCCATGGAAATGGAGCATAACAGAAATATTGTGCAGTTCAATCTCGCACCCAGCATATTCAGAAACTTGTCACTAATATGGTTCTAGGATTTTTCCCTTGGAAATTAAGTGCAATGGAATGTAACCTGCTGAAACGGATAGCCAATAGTCACTGGTGTTGCCAATTTTCAGTGGAGCCGTGCTGGAATCCTTCAATAAGTCTTCCAGTTTCGTTGATGGTTTCTCAATTTTCGACAGAGCATATAAGCAGAACAAGCTGAACTAAAAACAAACATGGATCAACGGTTCATACTGATACCCAATAGCATCCAACGACATGCAATCACTTAGCTAGAAGAATAGCGGACAGGTTAATTTTTCATAGCTTTGTGGAATTTTTATGTCGCCTGCAAGTTCTAAACCACAAGTCCACACAAGATTGTTTGACCAAGAAATAAGCGGCTGCTAAAAATTACACTGATTAAATTACATTAAATTACAAGGATATTAATTCCCAAGAGGCTCAATGAAGTTTTTATGTCATGGTTGAAATAAAAAAACACATGTCTGCATAATACAAATTGCCAAATAGATTGACGCTATTCCGCTGCTAGAATGTGAAGGGAGTTTAAAATTTGAGAGCTCAGCGGAATTTCTTACGGTCCGAGAGCTCCAAAACACGTGTTGTATCTGACAAACAGATCAACGACTCCAAAAAATTGCATGAAGTTTTGCATCACCTGTTGTGAAGGAATTGATTATAGTATTATACATATCAGCGACATGGATTAAACAAGGACACTTCCAATGGTTGGCATCTTTGCAATGCTATTGGATCCAAGGTAAAACAACTCAATGAAGAACATTCTCAAGAGGACGCTGGAGGGGATGGTCAACGAAGTGAGCAAGGAGCCAGAGGGCATACAAAGCCATGAACAGGAACCACGACATCAAAATCAAAAGAACCAGTCGCAAAAAGTGGATTGGTTTTGGTTTGGCCATTGGTATTGCTATGGGTGGACTCGTGTTGGTTGGGGGTTGAATTTTTCCCTGAAACTCTTATTTATTCATCTATAAATACTGCCTTGTCCTTTTGTAGATTTTAATATGAGTTGGTCACCAAAGATGCCATGAAAATGGCATCCAAATTGTAAAGGAAGTTGTTGCAGTCAGTCCATGAATATCTATACTATAAGTTAAAAAGTTCCTTGAGTGCCTCCTTCAAACTCTTGCCTTAAAATTTTGCATGGCTAAGTCTATCCATTACAACCATGTTATCATCGGGTGATGCCATATCAGAATTGGCGCAGGTTGTTGGAGGCCGAGAAACATGTGATTATGTGGCTATGGCAGAACATAGAAATAGAGTATCAGATATCAATTGCATCAGGAATCCGTCTCCTTAAAGGAAATAAATCTCTTGTAACTGTTTCTATTTTGAGAATATATCTAGATTTTAAAATTAAGACCAAGTAGAGGTATTTATTCTATATATTCACATGTAATAGATAGATTTAAGGTTAAATTTTCATGATCAGAGAGGCTCTTTCATTGTAATGGCTTCAATGTTTGAGAATGAATAAAATTGCAAAGAGCTAATGTTGACGGCTTTCTATTCTATGGAATAGATTCTTGTGCCATATCTTTCATCATTAAGTGATCTTATTGTGTAATTGTTTTTCTAGTTTTCCACTCCATTATGTGTTTGCTTTCGTGTTTAAACAAGAGTTTTGTGAGCTAAAATTCATTTTGTTTTCTCTAGGTTTATTATTTCAAACATTTTCAAAACATTTTCTTCTAAAGCTTTACAGAATTCACCCTAGCTAGGTGCTTTGTTTGATGGAATGCCTTTTTTGTCTGCCAATCCACCTGTAAATTCCTCAAGACTGAGGAAATGGTGTCTACCCTGCCTCTGTCCATGATTCTTTCAAACCCCAACCTAACCTAACTCATATATGATCATTGACTCCATTTCCCAATGGTCCCTTTCTAGTATGTCCTACCAAATCTTTTAAAAAACAAACTTGTCCTATCATAAATCTGACCTTTTGAGTGTCATTGATTGAACATCTTGAGTGAGAAGACTCTAAAATTATTGAAAGATACATCTCTTATTGTATAAGGTTAAAATACATTCTGAAATGGTTATGTGGTTACCTCGGGATCTACCTTTCACAACCTAGGTACATTCTGAGTGCTAACAAGGGTGACAGTGTTTCACCGCTTCCACACAATCTTTGAATATGGTGGGCCATAAATAACTGGCACACAAAATATTTTGGGTCGTTTCTAACCCAGATAAATGACTCCCACACGCTCCGTTGAGAGAATCATTTAGGACAAGCTCAGCCTCCTCATGGGTAAGGTATTGACGTAAGATGGATTCTACCCCTCGTCTATATAAAGTATCATCGATTATGAGGTAGTTTTTCGCATCAACTCTCAGTTTACGTTGATCTTCTGTGGGAAACTCGCATGACATTTCAAATTATGGAGATAAACTACGATATCCTCGTACCAAGGATCAAAGGTTGAAATCAAGAAAATGTACTAATCCGAAAATAGTTCATCTTCTATCAGTATGCTTTCTTTGGTCGGGAATTCTGAAATCAGTTTTGTGAATACTAGGGAATTCTTAGATTTGGCGGACTGAAAACTGAGGTCAAACTCTAGGAGAATGACAATCCATTTTTTAAAATTTCCCATGATTATCTGTCAGGATAATACATACTGAAATAAATTTATGTCCGCAACCATCGTGTTTTTTCTTAGTAAAATTTAGTGTCTCAACCTATAGATGACATAAACTGCTGCCATAGCCAGTTTCTCGACATGTGAATACCTCAATTCAAAACCAGTCAAAACGCGAATGATATGGTAGATAACATGCTCTTTTCATCTTCCTGAACTAACATTATGCCTATCGAAGACTCGGATAACATGCTTTCAACAATTTTTCAACTTCGTCCTTAAGGGTTGTCACTTTCCATGGTTTTACAGGTATAATCTTTGTCAAAAAAGTTTGACATTAGGGTAAGTTCATATTTCATGTTCTAGAATTGACGGATGGATGCCTAGAATCTCCTTGTATGACCAGGAGAAGACATCATGAAATTATTTAAATAAGGTAGTGTAGTTGGAAATCTCTTTGGGAGAATAGTTTGCACCAACATGCACATTTTCCACAATATCTGGTTTTGTAGAGATATTGATCGAAATAGTGGAGGAAATTTTTTCCATGTTCCCCTCAGCAAATATTCCCTCCTTAGGTAAAGGATTAACGGGAAGATCAATACATTCCGCTAATCTCACATGGAACTCAAAATTTTCCATCCTGCTAAGTTCTAGAAGAAAGTAGGACTTGTGATGGATATCTTCAAAAAAATTCTCAGGTCAAAACATGGCTTCCAGAATGGATTTGTCATATGGAAAAACCATGTCTAAGTAGTCCTAAGAGTGTAGAGTTATCTACCCATGCGGTCAAGTAAGATTATTCTGACTCTTCTGATACTGGAGGAGTCGAGATGGTATCAATAGTAGCACCAAATATAGCTTTATAAGATAGTTCTACCACTGGTAAGGGCACTTGAGGTTCTTATTGCGAAGGGAGGAACCATGGGTCAGTTCTATATACAACCGTAGAGATATTCTTTCCAACACTTGCCAAGCGTAATTAATTTACAGGAGCGAGTACATCGAAAGTTCCCATCAACGATGTATACATCCCAACTCCCAGAGTTTCATTAGACGATAATGACTGATCAATCAAGGTTACGGTAGACTGAGTAGTCTCCAAATGGCCTTTCCAAGTATATGTCAGATGGTCAATAGTAAATAACTTTCCTTTGTGTGGGAACAAAAGGACTCAGAAAATTAACGATGGAATATATCACATCGAATATGTCCAACTTCTCCCCAAAAGTAAATTGTAGTCCAAAGGGGCATCAACTACTTCGATTTCAATAGATATCACTTTCCATGCCGATTTTTTTTCAAAATATGGAAGGATACTGTGTGGACAGAAAGAACTTCCATCGAAAGAAGTCAATAAAGTGTTTGATGGGACTAGTTCAAGGGGTCCCAGATCTTTTCAACATGAAATCGATATCACACATCTGGATGCACCTTTGTCAATCACCGTTCATCCAATGGTTTTTCTTCCATGGAAAACATCAATAGAAAAGGACACATGGTAAGATAGGCATGGTTTAACCTTAGAAATATTAAATTTAGCTATCAGGATCGCAGATTCCATACTACCTATAGCTACAAAGAGTGCATCCGATTATGAGGAACAACTATAGAGCACTTCTAAGGCCTACATTGCACAAGGTGTTTGGGATAAATCCTCTACAACTGAATATTTTGAAGAAATCCTCGTGTTAGGGTTATGAAATGTCTTTTTAAATACACCCTTGGGTATCTTAGGCATAGTATCAACTGAGTTTTCAATTCAGAGTGGGGATTATGTCTCAACAGTTTTCTTATCTATCTATGGAGCCACTAGTTCATAATTATTAGCTCTGTTCCATAGCAAAGTATGGGATCATACCATATTGATATAATATTGATCAGTGGTAGGAGCACTTGGTGTTCCCCCAACATTGTTTGAACTAGAAGTTGCATTTTGTCCCTGCAGGAATGGATCCTTCAGGATAACCGATTGTTGTTGTTGTTGTTTTAGCAACTTCTATGCTTTATCTATTAATGGTCATTGGTAGGTTAAATGATATTCCTACCAAATATTGCAAGGAAAATTGACCTTCTTTTTCTCTTCCCCCCCCCCTCAGCATTTTTTGTGGGATTCTTCTTGTTTTGATTCCCCTCACCCTTCTTCCCCTTGTTCTTTTTCCTACTGAGTTGCTGAGTTCCCTTTTGGGTAGATTATGTTGAGAAGACATTCACATTGTGGGATGATGGGGTGGCATCCTTGGCTTCCTCCGCTGCATATTGCTTCACTGAAAGTTCATGGATCTATTTAGCCAGTGACTTTAAAGTTGGTGTGTCAACTTAAACCACCATGCCATCGACATGTGGTCTAGGATTGGGTTTGGAAAAGTCTATGTTATGCCTTGGCACCTCAGGGATGATCTCATATAGAATCCCAGATTGGCCATATATCAAATCCAGTTGTTGGGACCTAAGAATGACCTCTTCCTCTGTAGTCACTCCCAACGTGGAAACGTCTTTTGAAATATATAGTAATAATGATTTCAAAAACCATTCTAGTAAGAAATCGAGAGGAATGTTGGCTTTGATAAGCCTCTTTCTATGTCTCCACTGTTGAATGTGATCATATATATGAGTGGCCTTAGCTTGTCGAACATTCGACAAAAGTTCCTTACCAACATCATACCAGACAAGTAGTTGAAAATGATTCAAGAAAATAGTTTCTAAATCAAGAAAATTGTCGTATGCGGCCAACGGTAGTTTGATATACCACTTTGACGCTACACTGGTCAGTTCTCATTGAAAAATCATCAGTCGAGCAGACTCATCATTCAGTGAGTTGGAAGAGCACCAGAAATGGAACGACACGACATGGTAACCTGGTTCATCACCATTCTTCCCTTCAAACTTAGTAATGTATGAAGGTAGTTTAATGGGACCGGTGGCCAACTTAGATCGTGGCGCACAAGGTCGTTCATTAGTTTCGATAAGTCTGGAAAGTTTAAAGTTGCAAAAAGGGTAAACGAGGTCGAACTAGAGATTGATAGTGAGGATTCTAGGGTGAGTAAGTTCTTGCACCAGGGGATCCAAAAGAGAGGTTAGGGTTTCCCCCATCCCCCGGCTATGATGAAGTAGAAATATTTTTCAATGAATTCCATCCAAAAGCTACATGATTTCTAACTTCTGGTGTGTGATATTGTGTTTGACCAGTTCCAGCCATAAACACATATTTCATTAAATTTGTAATTATTTAGTAGATCTAGAATTTAGAACTTCCGCTAGATTGAGTTCTTTCAAAATGAGGAAAGTCAGACTCTGAATCCTTACATAATGTCTAGTAATATTATTTATAGTTTGTATTCAATGTTTAGTTGATTAAATTATTTTATGACATAATACCAACATTGTATTTGTTACTACAACAATTAGAAATATTGTCGTAGTAACTATTTGTGTCTTTGATGAGTATGTTGTTTGATTTTTGGAAGTTCGCACCACTTATAATCAAAACAGGAAAATATTTTATGACTTTAAAGTCTAAGTTTTACCCTTGTAATGATTAAAATAAATTATGAATTAAAATAGCAGCATAATTTATTGTTGTTGTTGTTGGTAGTGGTAGTTGTAGTGTATTAAAAACTAAGTTGATGAATGTTTACTTTATGAATTATAGATTAACGTGAGAAATTTCTTACCTATAAATTTATTTAATGATATTGATGTTAGTAAAGCCTCCCTTATTTATTAATATTATTTATTTTAACAATCAAAATTAATTATGAACTAGAATAGCATTAGTGCAGTAGAGTTTGATTTTGTTAATATACAAGAGGAAAGGGGGAAAACCACCTTAACTAATTATTGCAAGTATTCATTATTTATTTATGAAGTATTTGAACAATGTGTTTAATTGAAAAGAGCATATTTTTATTGAAAATATAGATATCTTACAATATTTATATTATCAATAAGATTTAAATCATGTCTTAGTTTATGTTAGGGCACAGAGGAATCGAACCACCATCGTCCTGCTTGGAATGCAGGTGCTCTTTCATTGAGCTATCACCCTTTACAACATGAGGGGAGAGGGACTGTGTTAACACCTGGATTACACATTTCTAATCCTCTGTGACAAAGCAAAATGATGTTTTATTCAAAGAGGAAGTCTAGAAGATGTTTTAAGGTTCATTATTGAATATGATTATGCACATTTGATATAGTGATATGTTGAGTTTATGTAGAAAACAAATTGAAAAGTTAAAAATTGAATGGTGTTAGCTAATTCACATAAAGTACCATCACATGAATTAACATGGAAGTTGAACCAAAATTTTCATACTAGTAAATAATATAAAATTCCTCAAAAAAGGCTTGAAGAGAATATTTGATATACAACAAACATTTAAAGGTGTTTCTTCTTGTATATTAATAACTAGTTCAAAGAGAAAATTACATTCATGAATGATCTCCACATAATCTCCTTATATTCAGTCAATCAAATCAATTACAACTTGTACACCACATTTATTTATTGTGGTCTTCCTGCAATCTTCTTTCTTTTGCATCCATGCCCAAACTATGGTATTAACTGGAATAGATCCAAGTCATGTGTCATCAAGGTTTGGTACCCAATATTGTTCTAGAATTTTCCTTTGTATTTCCCTGAAATAGGCTTCCATCAATCAAGCTTTAGATGAAGAGTCTCACTTTCAACATTCTGGAAGATATATGAGGTGGTTTTTGCCATCCAAAGCGTCTCTCCTTCATCCTTAGTTCATGATCTAACTACCAACACCTTTACTTTCTCAAATTAAATCATAGGATTGAATCTTGGCTTTAGCTTGTTGCACCTGGGTCCAACATATACCAGTTCATCCGTCACATTATCAAATTCTCCATCCATAATACTTATATTACATGCAGAGCATTACGATCAGCATTAAATCTCACATGGATTAAATTGTCTTTATGATGCAATGTCTTTGATGATAATGTCTAACATGAATTAAAGCTAACACGATGTTATGACTTAATGATTGATTTTCTGGATTAAGTTATGTGAAATATTTTCAGTCCACAATGAATTTTTCATGGTTCCCGTAACAAACATGGGTGGAGTGTCCACTCAAAACGTTGATCTGAAAATGGTTCACACAGTTTAATCCAAAAAATCAACCACAATGATGACAAACTGATAAAACTTGAACGCTCAAAATGTTAGTACTGTATTTATTGAGTATAAGTTAATATACTAGTACAAAGTTGGCACCACTTTAAAGTCTACACGAGAAAATATAATTATGAATTTGAATGCAACATAGTAGTACAACTAAATTTATATCGACTATAATAACGAATAATAGGAAAAAATCACTTCAAACCTTATTGCAGGTGCCTTACATTTATTCACAAAGCAACTCTATAAGATATTTTAAGGTGCATTCGCATAAAGTATCATCACATGAATTAACATTGAAGTTGAACCAAAATTTTCATATATGTAGCAAATAATATAAAATTCCTCAAAAGGTAGCTTGAAGAGAATATTTGATATACTACACACATTGACAACTTTTTCTTCATGTATATTAATTAGTCATTCAAAAAGAAAAACTATATTCATGAATCATCTCCACCTAATCTCCTTATATTTTCTCAAGCATATCAAGTACAGCTTCATGATGAATATTTCTATAGTTAATCATAATGACAAAGAGAGTTTATGGAATTAAATTGTGTGTATTGAAACATCCCTACGTTTCAAGTGGACACTTCGCCAATCATCAGGGGAACAAAATGAAAAGCTCAAAGTAGTATTGAAGAGATTGAGCAAAAGCTAATAATAAATAAGGAAAGGATTTTGTACATGCATTAATGAATATAATTATGCACATTTGATATAGTGAGATGTTGTGTTGATCTAAAAGACAAATTGACAAGTTAAAATTTGAATGGTATTATCTAATTCGCATAAAGTATCATCACATAAATTAGCATTGAACTTGAAGTGAAATTTCATATATGCAGTAAATAATATAAAATTCCTCAAAAAATAGTTTG
>LPNX011086845.1:159429-171858 GCA_001517045.1 Pseudotsuga menziesii | reverse complement strand
ATGGTTCATATAGGTTTGTTTAGTTGGTGTTTTATGGATTTTTTTCAATCCTCCATGAATTCACGGAGGATTGAAAAAAATCGGGCAGCATTTTGGCTTGCGCGGGACACATTTCAAAATTAAACCGGTAGCATAAACGCTACCGGTTGACATAATTTTTATATATATAACAAATTAATAAAAAAATTCAATTTAACTACAAATTTTCAAAAATCCGGCAGCATTTCCACTTGCCGGTACACATTTTAAACATGAAAATAATAAAAACATACATTTACCATATTTTAAAATAAATTTTATAAATTTATTAAAAAAAAAATTAAATTCCATTTAAATTGAAAAACAATTATTTAAACTGAAAAACAATTATTTTAACTGTTACCTCTTGGGTCCGAGGCCATCGTGACGAGGTTGGATTGCTTCGGGGTGTTTGGGTTGCTTCAGGGTGCCAATGGGTGCCAATGCTCACATTGCTCTCACTTCGTATCTCGGTCGAGCTTTCACGCTGTGGTTTTGCGAAACAAACCACGGGGGCCCGCGGCCCCTATTTATAATTTTTTCTATACAGGCACCTCGGTCGAGGTATTTAGCTCGGTCGAGGTAAATACCTCGACCGAGGTATTTATTAACCCTCGGTCGAGGTTTTAATAGCTCGACCGAGGGTTAGTAAATACCTCGGTCGAGGGCTTAAAAGAACCTCGGTCGAGGGCTTGATAAAACCTCGGTCGAGATATGAAAACCTCGGTCGAGGGCTTGTTAAACCCTTGACCGAGGTTCTTTTTTTCAGTTTTGCGAAAACGCGCTTGCCAAAAAGTGTTACCCAGGTCCGCGGATTCACCCACTTGTGGTGTACAGAATTTTTAAGGTAAATGACACCTCTGCATCTTCTAATTAAGGATGCCCTTATGCTTCATTATTAAAAGAACATGCCCATGCCCTAGATTTATCAATAACTTTTAGAGATTATAAATCAATGTTTTATAATCTCACTTTTTTGATTAAAAACATTTAAGATAATCATGCTGTTTATTGTACAAATTTTAAATGTATTAATCTATCTTCAAATAAAATGACATTTCTAACCAACCAGATTCCCTAAGAAATAATGAGTGGAAGAGCTTTGTATTAGAGTGCCCTGCTTACACCCACATTAGATCTCAATTTTCTTATCTTTGTTGCAATAGCGACCTTCTTAACCTTTTAACTTGTCAAAATTATAGCGAGCTGATAAAGCTTGTCACCAAGCTCTTCAAGCATAGGATTACAATTTTAAAACAAAGTAATTAATTTGTTTGTTTGGGTCCGATGAGTGGACGTTAACCATCATCATCATTCCTTTTGTATTTTTGGTTGAGGGGGTCGGAAATTCAGCATGCAGATTTGCTTCTTCTAGTGACTGTTTTATAAATGCTATGGATGCCCTTTGTTTCTTTTAAATGTATGGATTGTCTTTATTGTTATTTTAAGGCTTTTTTTTCACAAAAGAATTAGTTATGCAGATAGTTTAAATATTATTTGAAATTTTGGACATTTTTGAGTGGATTATGGTCTTTGTATTTTGTTAAGCTTGTTTTTGATTATTTTGTTTATTTTTGTTTATTAAATAATATTTGTTTTATGTTTATATTAATTAGTTTAATGTTTATATTATATCATAAATAGATAATTATAATTATATAGTCAGAATAATGGATAAATAATAATCTAATATTATTTTAATATAAAATTATATATTTGATATTTTATTTAAGAATTAATAACCTAAGGGACTGATGGAATCTATTTATATTTACAGATTGAGTCTATTTATATTTAGAGATCACTTTACTTGTAACTATGGTATGCTAGTTATTATATGATAAGCATTTTTAGTATTTACATATTGTCAATTGTCTGTTTCTAGTTTCTAAAATAGAGGATGCAAGTGATCATCCTAATTGTCTGTGTCAATTGTCTGTTTCTGGTTTCTAATTAAAATTTATACATACTAAAAATGTTATTTTGGAATGTGGAGTTGTAATCTCACTGCCCTTGAAAATTGAAAATCTATTTTTTGGTTGGAATGTGAGGTGTAATTTCACTGTTCTTTAAAATTGAAAACTTAATGTTGAGATTTTTAAGATTTTTGGAATATTAAAATATAATCTATGTAACATATCAATGGAGATGGGGAAGTACAATCTAGATATACCAATTTAAGGTTTTTTTTAATGTTAACAATACAATGTATTTAACAAAAGATTTTAATATATATGTATATATATAATTTTGATTTTCAAATTTAATTTAAAATAACTAAAAATTAAATTTTTTTAATTATCATATTAAAAAATCTTTTGTTACATGATTTGGAACCTTTATGGAACTTTCATATTGATCAAACTTATTAAAAAGACTAAAGCAAGGTCATAGAATGATTTCTATGGAAATGTTATGTTGTACACTAGTTTTAATGGAGATGATTGAAGTTACAAGTATTCTGTATGGTGTTTTTGCTTAAGTGTGTTCTTAAAAAAAAAAACTTTGAAGAAAAGGGTTAAGAAAATTTAAAATTATCACAAATAAGTATTGATTTTATTTTTATATTGAGAAATCAATATCAAGTATATGATGCAACATGTAAGCAAATATTGTAAGTCAAGGTAAGTGAGTAATATTAAACTTTGTGAAAAAAAAATAAAGTCATTATTGAACTTAATAAAGCTAAAAAAAAATTGAAAATATTGTATATTACACTTAGTTTATTAAGGATATTATATATTGCACTTGAGACATCATTAAATAAACGGCATCGACTTTATGAATTTTGTAGTATTTAATTTGACAGAATTTACCAATATTTCAAATAGACTTAAATAAATTTATAATTTGACAGAATTTACCAATATTTCAAATAGACTTAAATAAATTTATAATTTGACAGAATTTACCAATATTTTATTTTATTATTCTATTTGAAATTTATAATAAATTATTTTCATAATTTTTACCATAAATAATAGAAAAAATGTTTAAAAAATAAAAAATAGTTTTGTATTCTTTTATTCGGATTTGGATGGTTTATGTTAGTCTTTTCATAATAAGTTGATAACTCCATAGTATTTTTATTTTATTATTCTATTTGAAATTTATAATAAGTTGATAGCTTTTCATAATTTTTGTTATAAACAATAGAAAAATGTTTAAGAAAAAAATTCATTTTTTATTGGGATTTAGATGGGTTATTTAATTTTTTTAATATTTTTTATAAATATTTAAAATAATTTGGATTTATAATTTTAATTATTAAAAATATTTTTTAAATTTATTTATTTTTTAATATAATTTTTTAAATATAAAATTTACAAACTAAATATCAATATATAAAAAAAAATAACTTTGTAATATATTAAATATGACAATAAAAGAATATAATTTTTCCCTATATATTAAATAGAAAAGAATACGATTGTGTTCTATATTAAAACAAGGAATTAATTAGCATAGAATAAAAATAAGGAAATTAAATTATTGATAAATCTAAAACTATTTAAATAAAATTATTGATAATTATTTTATTTTATTTAATAATAATAAAATTAAAAACTATTTATGTTTTACATAAATAACTATACTTTATTATTATTATTTTTTCAATATTTTAAATTAAAAATATAAAAATAATATGTAATTAATTTATAAAAAAATAAATTTTGGGTTTTGATTTTTTTGGTGAGTTTAAATATAAATAAGTAAATTATTTCTTCACATTTTAAAAATAAAATTTGTTTTTAAACTTTAAGTTATAAATATTTTTTTGTGATTACTTTATTTTTAATATTATTTATTTAGTTTTTTTTTTTTTTCTTATATTTCCATCTTAATATTTACAATTTAGATATTTTAGATACATTAATAACTATATTTCTTATGATTAAAAATATCTATTATTTAATATTTTTTCAAGTTATACTTTTATATGGATATTTAAAAAATATATTATTAAGTCAAAATAAATACTATTAAAACAAAATTAAGTAAAATATGTACTAAATTATTCATATACATAATTTAAATTTTTTTAATTAACAATTATATATTTTAATTATTTGACAATAGAGAGAATTGATGATGGTGGTGGTGGTGATAAACCTCCACACCAACTTTGGCTTAATGGACATTTAAGAGGATTACTTAGATTGCTTTAATATTTTAGTTGGATGTTCAAAAATCTTAGAAAGAAGAATTCCCAAGACCCCATAGTTTTGAAGTTAGAAGGTTTAGGATGTATCTAAGGCATTCTAAGAGAGTGAATTTTATCCTCAATGCTAGTAGTCCTGCAAAGATGGTAACACCATTCCACCCCTAATTAGTTTACACTTTTGGTCTTCTAGGCTAGGGTTAATGTCCTCCTTATTTTATCTTAATTTTCTTATAAGCTCTTATTCTTTCGTCCCACATTTTATTTTTAAACTTATAAGTGATATTATTTGTAATGTTATTGATATCTTGCATAGTGGCATTTCGTCAATTCCCCAATGGTTTAACCAAGTCACGACGTTGAAGCAATTTTAGAAAGCTTATGGTCTCCCATGTTATCTATCAGGTACTTGTACATAAGGTACCTGGTCATAGCGATGCTTTCGATGGGGGGAAGACCCACCTCTAGAAGGAGAATAGGGTAGGGTGTATAGCTTTTAATTTTGAGGCTATATGTTATGAAAAGCTTCTCGATTTGTTCAAAATTTTGCCATGATTCTCTTGAAATGTTGCAACCCCAAACTTCACTACCTTACAAGTTAACGAGAGTGACGAGAGTTGGGATATTGGGTTTTGTGTTTTCAATAAAGTTCAAATCTATTATCAGAACTTTTCACCATTACGTTCTTCAGTTCTTATTTTGATTAAGCATGATGAAGAAGTTCAATGATTGGATCAACTGCTAGATTGGATTTGTTGCCGCCTTTCACACACCTGGGTCACGTGGTAGAAATCTTCAAGCCACTTGGTGTGTCCTTGGGGGCAAGTCTCGAGTCAAGGCTATCACCTTGTTTTTGACTCCTCCGTTTAGGCTCAACTCCTAACAGAGCCAAGGGGTGTAGACCCTATTAAGTTACTAAGGAGAATTACTTAGTGTTGTGATGTTTAAACTGAACGAGTTATTTAGGAGTTTACAATATAATTATAGATAATCACAGATGGCAAGATGTAAAAGATGAACACACGAAAGCACAAAATTGAGACACAATATATATATAAAGCAAGAAGTTAACCAGTGCCTTAGAATGGAGTCAAAAATAGAATCAATATGTTTGCATGTGCTTGGAGTGAATGTTTTGCGATTGCCTCTTGGTATGTTTTAAGTTAAATGTGAAGTATGAGTTGATTAAATTAGGCAAAGGGGGGACTCCAGATATACCCGAGAGTACTTGGAGTATGTCCAAAACTAAACCTTCACGGATACCCACAAGGAATATGTGGGCTGAAATGGAGTCTCTGGGGCTATTGTTCGTAACGCACCCGTTAGGTTGTGACAAAGATCGGCGCCCCGAGGTCACTTTTCAGAAGTTCCCGCTTCCTTTGGGTATTTTGCCACCGTAGAGGTTTGATCTAGGTGTTGGATTTTCACCTGATGGTTTTGTCAATTGGGAAGAGTGAGTCCTAATTATGCTAGTCACCCAAGTGCTTTTGATACAGCTTGACTGATTGGATGAACAGCAGCCAAGTGTAGAGCATACACACTGGAGTCTTGTCAATTTTAATAAGTTTTAAACTGAGTGTTCTTGTTTAAAAGGAAAACCCTACAGGAACCTCTTTCGATCCAAGTGGATCTCAATCGGGGAATCGAGGAGGGGTTAATTTTAAAATTGCTGATAAATAAAATATGAAAAATAAAACAAATACACAATTCTTGTTTTCTAATTAGTCCTGCCACGAATCTCTTTCCCCTTTCGGGTCAATCGGGAAATCGTGGGGTAAGTATTATGATTACTTTGAAATGTAAAATATGGAGTATAATATTAATAATAAACTAAAGTATACTACCCTGCAGATTAGATCAATTCTAGTTTAAAAAAGAAATAAGCAGAAAGCGACGAAAAGGACACCGACGCAAATCCCCCCAAGGGGGATGGGGAATGGGCTCGAAAGAGCCTATTCCAAAAATGATTTTATTTATTATTGGTTACAGTATCAGAGAACTAATATATCAGAGACTTCTTGGTCCTTATATAGGCTGAAACCAAGATTTTACAACTTTGGAAAAATTTTGAGTTTTTAGTGGAAAGGGAGACCCTTGGGGGGATTTGAATGCTCCTGAGGCCACTTCCGGACAGCAGCTTCCTTTCTTTTATGTCATACCTGCTAAAATACAGTGAGCATGTTAGAATAACATATGCCCAAAATCACTTTAAGAGTACCTTTGGATCAGCCTAACTTATCTAAAAAAATATGAAATTAAAACTAGCTAAACGGGCGGAAAGGGAATCAAGGAAAGAAAGATTTCCTTGGGATCTTGGCTTGCTGTTTGTGAAGCCAATTAAATATGCACTGATATTGCAGAATATTAAATTTTATCGTACAGCAAATGAAACTACCTTAACAGCAAGCTACAAATTTTCACTAAAAATGCTTGCAACAATACGGTAATTTTAGCTAGATCTCTTGAAATTAAACTTTATGTGCAAAACAAAACTAAGATCTAGACTTTGGAAGGGATATTACTAATTAGATCTATGTGTATTTTTCTTAACGAGATAGATCAGAGTAATAAGAAACCTTTAAAGTAACCAGTTTGAGGAAAATTTAAGATTTTTAAAGGAGAGAAAGGACAAGAAAGGTGCTTGTTGTTGAAGTAGATCTGCAGAGAAAACTTGGTAGTGAAGCACCGAGGGGCACGATCTTAGCAATCTATACTGGAAATCAATGGAATCAAACCTGAACCATAGATCTTCTAGTCACGGCAAACCTGTAAGCTACAAAACAACTCCTGCAAATAAAACTATCAAATCTGAAGATACATATGAGAAGGGGATGATACAGCATGCAAGTAATCTTATTTAACATACAGGTATTAACTCATTCAAACATATGTAGAAAATAGAAGTAAGTAAACTTACTTACAATGATCTATCCTTATGATCTCAACAACCATTCAGGCAGACAATAGTTAAGTGCAAAAAATTGGAAAAATAGCAGTTTCACCTCGAATGCAGCATGACAATGACAATCCACACATGAAAGGTACTCCACAATTGAGCCTCCAAAGCTTCTCTTTATTTCAACAAATGAAGATCAGTACACAGTTACAATGGCAAGCCCTTCAGTCCAGCTCTAACTAGCTTGGAAGAGGGAGCCTCAAGCAGGATAAATACAATTTACAGGCCATCCAGCCCAGGGGGGGCGCAATTCCTCATGGAATCAAGTGAAATCAACAGATGGAGAGTTCATCAATGCAATACTGAAGCTGAACTGAGCCTACTTGTCAACCGGGGGCTTGATTGAGCTGACACATCAACCCATACACTGACACCTCAGTCCACAGAGCATCCAGGAGAGTCCACACGTGTGGAGGAGAGAGAGAGGGTGCAATTCCCCATGAAGACAGCTGTAGATCAACTCTGGATCTGATTTGATCCCCTCCTTCAGTCAAGGATTTGTCAGATCTAGTCAATCTGCTCCAGATCTGATTGATTTTAGTCAAATCGGTTGAGAATCCACTAATTTATTGATTTTGGATTTGCTCCATTATTCATCAATTTATTAATTAAAATAATCAATAATTGATTTTTGGGGCTTTCTGACCTGAGTGATGGAAGATCACTCAAAAATTAGGAAATAGTGGGTCCATGGGTTTACATGGTGCTCTTAGCTTGAAAATGAGCACCTACATGACTGAAACCGATTATTTGGCCCACTTTTATTACAAAATCAAATTTTCCAATTAAACTATTAAAAAATAGCCTAAGTTTTGGAAAAATTAAAATTTAATAAAAAGCACTGAAAAAACTAAAAAATGAAAAAATGAAAAACACTTAGGGGGACTTAGAGATGTTCATATGACTCAAAAATGATGTCTAGCATGCTTATACATTGACACATAGACTCTAATAACCTCAATAGGCCTAAATGCCAAGCCGACCACCCCAACTTTGGAGGTATGGAGTGAAAAACTCAGAAATTTTGAGTGATTTATTCAACAACCAATAATAACCAAGGGAAAAAACACCCTGGGCTGATCGGATTGGCAAATGAAGTCTAAGAGACCGAGTCTTTTACAAACACTATCATGCTAGAACATTTATTACAATTCCCCCATGGGGTATGAACATGTGATATGATACAACAAGCACTTCCCATAAGTACTTCCAAAGGTATTTTTGAAGTCCGAACAAGTCAACTCTGTCCGGTTCACCAGGCTCACTTGATAAAAAACCACTAAGTACAACTTAGGTGGTAACATTCTGGCTCCATCTGGGACACATTCTCTAACTGATCTTCTGTTCAAAGGAGAGGATGTGAGAACTCTGGAATCTCTGGGTCCTGCAAGGAAATTAGAGTTTGTCAGTAACATGTATATATAAGAAAAAATTATCTATAAAAACAAAGTAATGTACATAATTAATCTATAATGTGCAAAAAGGAATATTTTACAAAAACTAATATACAAAGGAAAATTTTCAACATGGTACAAAATAACTATAATACAACAATATCTATGATACAACAATATGATATATACAATTTAGAAATACATGCAGGGCAAGGTTTAGAAATTGGCCCTGAAACCACCGATGCCACTAAAGGCATCAAATTGTCTTGGCGAAAAACAACTTGAGGAGGAAACCATTCACTGGTAAGCTCAATCTTTCTCCTTCCAAATCATTTAGGTAGAAGGAGTTCATTCCTGCTATTTCATCGATGATGTACGGTCCCTGCAACCATAGGCTATCGAGCTTTCCATGTTTCCCAGGTTTTTCCCGTCGTTTGTCCCAACATAGAACCGTGTCACCTACTTGGGAGGAACCTGGCCGGGTAGACTTATCAAAGGCTCTCTTGACCTTGTCTGAATTTTTGATACTATGGTCAAGAGAGTCTCTTCTGCTCTCATCTAGTTCGATCAACTGGTTTATTCTATTCTAGATGGCTTCTTGATCTAAGCTGAATGTTTGGAGGAGCTGATAAACTGGGAGCTTTAGATGGTCCACTGGTAAGGTGACATAAAGGCCATATACTAGTTCGAAAGGGCTCCCCCCTGTTGAACTTTTCTTAGTGATCCTGTCGGCCCATAATGCTAATTTGATTTTGCTCTCCCAAGCCTTCTTATTGTCGCCCACATTTTTTTTTATTATGGTCATTAAGTTCTTGTTACTTGATTCTGCTAGACCATTTTCTTGGGGATAGTAATTAGATGAGTGAGATAGGATAATACCGTACTTGAAACAGAAAAACGACATCTCAGAAGAAACAAAGCATGGGCCATTATCCATGATTATTCTAGCTGGCACACCGAATCTTGTGATGATTTTATCTTCTAGGAAATCCATGACTATGGCATCGGTTGCCTTTTTGGTGGGTATCGCTTCTACCCACTTGGTAAAATAATCTGTGGCGGTAAGAATCCAAGAGTAACCATTGCTTGAGTTATCCTTGAACTTACCAATGAAGTCAAGCCCCCATTGTTGAAAAGGGGCTTGGACTACTATTGGATTTAGAGGCAAGGCTTTCATTTGTTGCTTTCCGGTGAATAACTGACACTGGGGGAAAACTCTGACAGCCTTGTGCACATCTGAAAATAGGTTTGGCCAATAGTAGCCTGCTCTAAGGATTTTGTGGGCGGTTGTTTTAGCTGCAAAATGTCCACCACAAATTCCTGAATGGAACTCAACCATGAGTTTCTTGGACTCAGGTTCATTGACACATCTAAGTATCAAACCATCTGGGTTTCTCCAACCCAAACCATCTTTGGTTAAGCAATACTTAGTTGCCTTTAACCTTAATTCCCTTCTTTTATGGCCTAGTAAGTGATTGGGGCATGTAAGGTTGTGGAGGAAAAATATGATGTCGGTGTACCAGGGGTGGTGCTCTAATATATGAAACTCATCTGATACACTTTGCTCTGAATTGCTGCTCTGGCAGATTATTCCTAAAGCCTTCTCATTTCCTTGGGTCAACATCTTTGCAAGACCCTGTCCCTTAATTATTTTAGTAGGTCTTATCTCCAAATCATATTCCTGAATTTTTGAAACCCACTTACCCTTGACTATTAGACAGTCCTGCTGAGACATGATATCCTTGACAGCTACATGGGGTACATATCCAATGATTTTGGAGTAACCTATATAAGTTCTGAAATGTTTAAGGGACTTGACAAGAGCATATGCCTGTTTCTCCATTGTGGTATACTTCAATTCTAAATTCTGTAAGGCTCTACTCATAAAGGCTATGGGTTGCTCTTGCCCCTCCTTATTCTTTTGAAGTAAAACGCTGTAAATGGTGTCTTCTGAGGCAAAGGAGAATATCTGGAACTCTTTGGAATAATCTGGACTAGTCAAGACCGGGGACATGGATATGGCATTTTTGATGGACTTGAATGCATCTTTCCCTTCATCTGTCCACTCAAACTTAGCATCTTTCTTTAATAGCTTTTGTAGAGGTTTCATTAATTCTGCTAAGTTTGGGATGAATCTTCTTATGAAATTGATTTGACCATTAAAGGATTGGAGAGCTTTTAGATTGTGAGGCAAGGGGACTTTCTTAATAGCTTCAACTCTCTCAGGATCAACCTTGACACCATCTTTAGAAATGATGTGCCCCAACAAATTTCCTTCATCAACTCCAAAGATTGACTTGGAAGGATTCAAGGAAATACCATATTTTCGACATCTTATAAAAACCTGCCTAAGATGACTTATGTGGTCAGATCTTTCTCTTGAAAAAACAGTTAAGTCATCCTAATATATTTCAATTATTTTGCCTATAAGTTCTTTGAAGGAAAAATCCATGGCTCTTTGGAAGGTGGCACCAGCATTCAATAAGCCAAAGGGCATTCTTAGAAATTTATAAGTACCCCAAGGTGTGGTGGATGTAGTCTTATGTTGATCTTCTTTATTTATCAACACCTAGTTATAACCGAAAAATCCATCCAACATGGACATCATTCCTGATCTTGTTACTCTTTGAAGCAAAGTTTCCATGTCGGGTAATGGGTAATTATCTTTGAGGAAGGATGTATTCATATTTCTAAAATCTATACATATTCTAATTGACCCATTCTTCTTTCTAACCACAACTAAGTTGGAGCACGAATATGAATGCCTTGTAGGTGCTATGATCCCTGCTGCTAGCATCTTCTGAAGTTCCTTCTACACAATGGGGGCCAACTTAGGATTTATTTGCCTAAGTTTTTGTCGGAAAGGTTTGACCTCCTTATCCTCTTCTGTGAGGGGAATAGTGTGTTGAAACACATCCTCCCTATAGGCTTTAAGCTCATGATAACTAAAGGCCAACACATCTCTATACTCTTTGATTAGGTTGATCAAGTTGTCCCTTTCCTTTTCCGAAGTACCTTTTCCAATTTTTATTAACTTGGGATCCTTGTCAGTTCCTATGTTTATTTCCATATAATTCCTAGTTTTTATTTCTTCTTTTTGTTTTTTATGATGATCCTGACGATCGAAAAGATTCTTGAAAGCTATAAGGCTACTCAGGATGTGATTCCTTTCATTATCCTCGCACTCCTGATACTCTTTACCTTCCTGCTGGTAACTGATCTTGCAACCCTCAAACTCTTATAGATTGTGGATGAATCTCAAAAGTTGCTCATCATCTTTGAAAACCTGCCAGTGGTCTATATTATCTGGAATTGAAGGTCTGAAATTGATTTCCATCTTTCCATTCCCATTAATCATTTCATCCGATGGCTGGAGGGTGGATGCTACTACTACTAATTTATCTGCTAACCCATTCATTTCCCTATGGACCTTTTGAATGTTAAGTGCATCAAACCATTCCATAGTGTCCCATGTGGCATTCCTATACTTTCTTAGTCTGTCATTTTTGAATTGATACTGATTCTTAATCTAAAGGACAACTAAGTCTGAATCACCCTTTATGTTCAACATCTTTATCCCCATATCTTTAGCGGTTTCTAACCCTAGGAGCAATGCCTCATACTCGGCTACATTGTTTGATGCTTCAAACTCTAACCTAAATGCAAAGTTGTAGACTTTATTTAAAGGAGAGATGATCACGATGCCCACACCCTTTTCGGTTTTAGAATAAGCCCCGTCAAAGTACATTTTCCAAACTTCATCGATCCTTTCATTTTTAATGTTTTCCTTAATGGGGGCCATGAAATTTGACAAAATAGCATAGTTTCCAAAATTATCAGTGAAATGAACAAATTCATTTCCGGGATTCTTAGGGTTTTCTACATGTCTTTTCCTCACC
>LPNX011086845.1:126621-159205 GCA_001517045.1 Pseudotsuga menziesii | reverse complement strand
ATTTTAAGGACATCAGTTGCATAAACATGAATCTTAGCACTACTTATCCATTCTCCCATATCAATATTTGACTCAGGGATAATAGGAGGATCTGGGAGGGGAGGAGTGGATACCTTTGGCTTGTACTGTTTAGACGGTGATTGCTTTTCTCTTCTTTGATACACAGCTCCCTTGAACCTGGCCTCCTTCATTTCCTTAATTGCTTCTGGAGGAGGCATTACACCATAAAAGTTAGACAGGAGATCCTTCTCGAAACCGTAATCTGTGGCCTGCTGCCAATGCTGGTTTGATAGAGGATAGGTTCGGCCTACCATGTACACATGATCAGACTCACCTGATGTTGTTTCCTGACTACTGACCTCCGCCATCCCATGTTCTATAACTTGGTTTGCTACATAACAAGTGCTTTCTAGGTGGAATTGTTCACAAGGTCTACACCATGGAATGACTTCATCTACTAGGTTAGTTGAGTCTAAGTGGTTTGGAATCCTAGGTTCATGTTGAGGAGCCTTCTTTTGATACACTTGATTCTGTTTTGGCTGAAAATTCCTAGGTCCATTATTTCTTTCCAATGTGACTATTCTGTTCTGAATATTATTTAATTGCACAGATTGGTTTGTCATGAATTGGTTATGACTAGTCATCACTTTTTCAAACAGGCTAGTTACCTTTTCCATGGGGTCTTTGGAGGTTTCCTTTTCCTCTAATTCAATGGCCTTTCCCTTCTAAATGTTATACGAAGTGTTTCCCCTAGTGTAACCTGGAATGTTGGATTTTCCCAAAGATTGCATATTCTTTTCTATCTTCTCGGCCAGATCCTGAGTAGTTTTTAGATCGGTCGGATCTTTGTCTCTTAATTGGTATCTCAAATCACTAGTGAAAGCTTCGATGTAAGATATGAGGATGGAGGCATCCCTTGGCATGATCTCTCTACGGAGGTCCGCAACCACATGTCTGAACTTAGTATTAAATTCATCGATGGTTTCATTTTCCATCTTCTTTATATTATGAAGGGCAGCAAGCAAATGTCTTGGTTCTTTCTTTTCCCCCCATTTCTTCTTAAAACCCTCTAGGAATTCATTAAGGGTTTTATATGAATCATCACCAAGGTCTTCATACCATTCCGCAGCATCATCCTCTAAGGATAAAGCAAAGAGCTTCATTTTGACATCTTCATGGTCAGCGGCATGACTATTGCAATAACTGACCAGGTGCCTTTCAAACTTTCGGAGATGAGCCTTGGCAGTGGTAGCATTATTTCCCTCGCACATGGGGAGCTTCACGATAGCATCATTTGGAATGTCATGAGGAGCACCTGCTATCTGAGACAAGTCAAGGGGTTTGTAAAATTCCGTCATTTCTTGAGATTGGAAGGTATGAATCTCTACAAATATGTGATGGATATCTAAGAGGGATTGGTCTCCTAAATCTTCAAGGTTTCTATGAGAAGTCTTCCTATTCAATATTTCCCTAATAAACCTTTCGGGATCAGGGAGAGGATTGAATAATTGTGGGCGGTTTCTTCGGGTAGAAATTCTTGAAGGGATGTTAGACAGTGGAGTCGCCAGATGGATCGAGTTTTAATTTTTATGTTTTTTTAAAGACTAGATCAATCAAAAGTTTTTTATCTTTTTAGTTCTTTAGAAAAAAGTTAAGCTAAGTCGTACTCGGGAATAAAACGATTTATCCCCGGCAACGGCACCAAAAAGTGTTACCGCCTTTCACACACCTAGGTCATGTGGTAGAAATATTCAAGCCACTCGGTGTGTCCTTGGGGGCAAGTCTCGAGTCAAGGTTGTCACCTTGTTCTTGACTCCTCCGTTTAGGCTCAACTCCTAATGGAGCCAAGGGGGGTAGACCCTATTAAGTTACTAAGGAGAATTACTTAGTGTTGTGATGTTTAAACTGACTGAGTTATTTAGGAGTTTACAATTTAATTATAGATAATCACAGATAGCAAGATGTAAAAGATGAACACACGAAAGCACAAAATTGAGACACAATATATATATAAAGCAAGAAGTTAACCAGTGCCTTAGAATGGAGTCAAAAATAGAATCAATATGCTTACATGTGATTGGAGTGAATGTTTTGCGATTGCCTCTTGGTATGTTTTAAGTTAAATGTGAAGTATGAGTTGATTAAATTAGGCAAAGGGGGGACTCCAGATATACCCGAGAGTACTTGGAGTATGTCCAAAACTAAACCTTCATGGCTACCCGCAAGGAATATGTGGGCTGAAATGGAGTCTCTGGGGCTATTGTTCGTAACACACCCATTAGGGTGTGACAGAGATAGGCACCCTGAGGTCACTTTTCAGAAGTTTTCGCTTCCTTTGGGTATTTTGCCACCGTAGAGGTTTGATCTAGGTGTTGGATTTTCACCTGATGGTTTTGTCAATTGGGGAGAGTGAGTCCTAATTATGCTAGTCACCCAAGTGCTTTTGATACAGCTTGATTGATCGGATGAACTGCAGCCAAGTGCAGAGCATACACACTGGAGTCTTGTCAATTTTAATAATTTTTAAACTGAGTGTTCTTGTTTAAAAGGAAAACCCTCCAGGAACCTCTTTCGATCCAAGTGGATCTCAATCGGGGAATTGAGGAGGGGTTAATTTTAAAATTGCTGATAAATAAAATATGAAAAATAAAACAAATACACAATTCTAGTTTTCTAATTAGTCCTACCACGAATCTCTTTCCCCTTTCGGGTCAATCGGGAAATTGTGGGGTAAGTATTATGATTACTTTGAAATGTAAAATATGGAGTATGATATTAATAATAAACTAAAGTATACTACCCTGTAGATTAGATCAATTCTATTTTAAAAAATAAATAAGCAGAAAGCGACGAAAAGGACATCGACGCAAATCCCCCCAGGGGGGATGGGGAATGGGCTCGAAAGAGCCTATTCCAAAAATGATTTTATTTATTAATGGTTACAGTATCAAAGAACTGATATATCAGAAAATTCTTGGTCCTTATACAGGCTGAAACCAAGATTTTACAACTATGGAAAAATTTTGAGTTTTTAGTGGAAAGGGAGACCCCTGGGGGGATTTGAACGCTCTCGAGGCCACTTCCGGAAAGCAGCTTCCTTTCTTTTCTGTCAGAACTGATAAAATATAGTGAGCATGTTAGAATAAAATATGCCCAATATAACTTTAAGAGTACCTTTGGATCAGCCTAACTTATCTAAAAAAAAAGTGAAGTTAAAACTAGCTAAACAGGCGAAAAGGGAACCAAGGAAAGCAAGCTTTCCTTGGGATCTTGGCTTGCTGTTTGTGCAGCGAATTAAATATGCACTGATATTGCAGAATATTAAATTTTATCGTACAGCAAATGAAACTACTTTAACAGCAAGCTACAAATTTTCACTAAAAATGCTTGCGACAATACGGTAATTTTAGCTAGATCTCTTGAAATTGAACTTTATGTGCAAAACAAAACTAAGATATATACTTTGGAAGGGATATTAATAATTAGATCTATGTGTATTTTTCTTAATGAGATAGATCAGAGTAATAAGAAACCTTTAAAGTAACCAGTTTGAGGAAAATTTAAGATTTTTTAAAGGAGAGAAAGGGGAAGAAAGGTGCTTGTTGTTGAAGTAGATCTGCAGAGAAAACTTGGTAGTCAAGCATCGAGGGGCATGATATTAGCAATATCTACTGGAAATCAATGGAATCAAACCTGAACCATAGATCTTCCAGTCACGGAAAACCTGTAAGCTACAAAACAACTCCTGCAAACAGAACTATCAAATATGAAGATACATATGAGAAGGGGATGATACAACATGCAAATAATATTATTTAACATACATGTATTAACTCATTCAAACATATGCAGCAAATAGAAGTAATTAAACTTACTTACAATGATCTATCCTTATGATCTCAACAACCATTCAGGCAGACAATAGTTAAGTGCAAAAAATTGGAAAAATAGCAGTTTCACCTCGAATGCAGCATGACAATGACAATCCACACATGAAAGGTACTCCACAATTGAGCCTCCAAATCTTCTCTTTATTTCAACAAATGAAGATCAGTACACAGTTACAATGGCAAGCCCTTCAGTCCAGCTCTAACTAGCTTGGAAGAGGGAGCCTCAAGCAGGATAAATACAATTTACAGGCCATCCAGCCCAGGGGGGGTGCAATTCCTCATGGAATCAAGTGAAATCAATTGATGGAGAGTTCATCAATGCAAGACTGAAGTTGAACTGAGCCTACTTGTCAACCGGGGGCTTAATTGAGCTGACACATCAACCCATACACTGACACCTTAGTCCAAAGAGCATCCAGGAGAGTCCACACGTGTGGAGGAGAGAGAGAGGGAACAATTCCCCATGAAGACAGCTGTAGATCAACTCTGGATCTGATTTGATCCCCTCCTTCAGTCAAGGATTTGTCAGATCCAGTCAATCTGCTCCAGATCTGATTGATTTCAGTCAAATCGGTTGAGAATCCACTGATTTATTGATTTTGGATTTGCTCCATTATTCATCAATTTATTAATTAAAATAATCAATAATTGATTTTTGGGGTTTTCTGACCTGAGTGATGGAAGATCACTCGAAACTTAGGAAATAGTGGGTCCATGGGTTTACATGGTGCTCTTAGCTTGAAAATGAGCACCTACATGACTGCAACTGATTATTTGGCCCACTTTTATTACAAAATCAATTTTTCCAATTAAACTATTAAAAAATAGCCTAAGTTTTGGAAAAATTAAAATTTAATAAAAAACACTGAAAAAACTAAAAAATTGAAAAAATGAAAAACACCTCGGGGGACTTAGACATGTTCATATGACTCAAAAATGATGTCTAGCATGCTTATACATTGACACACATACTCTAATAACCTCAATAGGCCTAAATGCCAAGCCGACCACCCCAACTTTGGAGGTATGGAGTGAAAAACTCACAAATTATCAGTCGTTTATGCAACAACCAATAATAACCAAGGGAAAAAACACCCTAGGCTGATCGGATTGACAAATGAAGTCTAAGAGACCGAGTCTTCTACAGACACTATCATGCTAGAACATTTATTACAATTCCCCCATGGGGTATGAACATATGATATGATACAACAAGCACTTCCCAGAAGTACTTCCAAAGGTATTTTTGAAGTCCGAACAAGTCAACCCTGTCCGGTTCACCAGGCTCACTTGATAAAAAACCACTAAGTACAACTTAGGTGGTAATGAGATTCATTGGAACTTTTTCATTATTTGATTGAGAACCAAGTTTGACAAATTAGGGTAGGTAGGAGTGTGTAAATAAGTTCGACATGGTGATCATTTATTTCAACAATTTTGGCAGTTTGGTTTCAGTATGAATTTCAGTTTAGTTTGAAATGTCAAGTTTAGAGTTGCAGTTTGCGTTTGGTTTCAGTCTTCAGATGAAGGGTTGGTAACAGGTTACATGTTGGAGTATGGGTTTGCCTTATGGTTACATGTCAGAGCAGGTTGAGGGCTTCAGGAAATATTGGGAGAAACCCAATGTGTCAAGCACAGGTCTATGGGTTCTTTGCTACCTTTCAAGGAGGATAACATCCCTAGTTGGAGCTAGTTGTTAACACTATTTATTTTTCTTGGAATTAGTGCTATCACCGCATCCATTTTAGGCTTCATTGGTGATTAGAGAGTTTCAAGGTTTTTCTCATTTGAATAATGCATAAAAATTTATAGGTTTGGCAAGAAAATAAAAGAAAGAGAATTTTATAATTGCGGCTAAAATGGTTTCTAAGTCAATTGTTGGACGGCATATTGGGATTTGTGTTCTTGGGTAAAAAATTTATAAACATGACCCAAGTTTATTTTATTGAAAAAAAAAATATATTGGCCTGAGGTTTAGTTTATAAAATATTTATATTTATATGGCCAATGTTTATTTTATTAAAAAAGGAAAAGTATTGGGCCAATCACAATATCCAAGTTAGCTCAACACCGATAGCTCTAAGATATGGCCATGTCAACCACGTAGCTTCCACATCCACATAACATAATACATAAGTTAAAGTAACGAACACAAATTGAACCCCAAGCAAAAAGTCAAAATCGAGGAGGATCCCACCAGGGCATCAAATTGCTCAACGGGTCAATGTAAGTTGAAAATGTGAGAAATGCTTCTCAAGTGGATCTAGGAGCTAGAACAATATTCACCGTCAAAGTGTTTGACAAAATATGCAAGAGAACAACAAATAAACTTAAATAGCTGGAATAGCACATGTGAATGGTGCTAATATCTAACCATTATATAACATCACACCTTGTAGGAATGTATGATACATATTTATAGTGCATTGGAGACAATTCGTGAGCCCTTGGTGGCTATGTGAATGCATCCAAGTGTCAAACTAGGATTTGACCCCTAAAACCCCCTAGGTTGACGAATAGGCTCCCAAACATAACCAAATTGTCATGAATCCATGTGTGAATAGGTAATAAGCATGCTTGGTTCATAAATGAGGGAAATAAATTATGGGAGAGTGTAGCTAGGGTTTTCACCCTAGCTTGTGCTAATGAGCACCTACTAAGGAATCTGGATTCCTTAGTAGCAGTTCGATTGATGTAAATAAAAAGCAAACTAAACTAAAACAGTAACAGTAAATGACAGAAAGTAAAAATGACAAAATGTATAAAGAATTTTTGTATTTGTATTACCTCTGATGAAGAGGTTGGTGGAGTCCGTTGCGCTGGTCCGATGTCGGTGGCTCCGAGCTCCGAGCTGGTCCTTCTCCTTCTCCGATGGTGGAAAATAGGCCAAAGATGGGTTCTCAGCAGTGAAAATAGCTTGATGGTAAGCTAGGGTTTCACGAGACGTTTTGGCAGAGTAAGGGTGCTATGACTGTGGATGTGAAATGAGGGGGGTTCACCACTTATTTATAGTTTTTGAGTGGTGGAGTGTTTGCCCATGGTTTTGGGAAACCATATGGTTTAGGGCAGCTTGTTTAGGGTTTTTGCTGTTTTTTAGGGTTTTCCTCCTTTTTCCTCATTATTTTTATTCCTTTTCTTCCCTTTTGGGGATTTTTGCTATTTTTGGAGGAATTTTGGCTATTTTTGGAGGAAAAAAGGGGTTTTTTGACCTTTTGCAGGCATTTTAAGCCTTTTGGAGGCTTTTTAGATGATTTTATGGCCTTTTAGAGGCATTTTAGGCCTTTTGGAGGCTTTTTGTGGGATTTTCAGGGGAATATGGTAGGCAAATGGACAAATGAGCCATGTGGTGAGGTAGATGAGGTAGTTAACCATTTTTGGGTGTTAACAGAGAGCACATGGGTGAGTGGAGGAATCTCCAGGAGGAAAATAAATGCCAAGGAGACCACAAAAAGACACATTCACACACACTAGAACCCCTAGTCAAAGATGTAAGTGCTTTTCAATTAATGCACAGTCTGAAATGTCACAATGTTGAAACTAGAGCAGCTCAACTACATTTAATAATCCAGAATCACCTATTTGACTAGTATTGATCAGTATAACCTAAGTTAGACCATAGAACATAAGCACTAGGAAAATGATTATGTCTCGTAGGTATATCATTAAGGTACTAAGGGAATTTATTTCTCCAACACCCCCCTTAATCCTCACTTAGTACACCACATGATTTATTAAGGCCTTGGAAACTAAAGAACAAGTTACCTTTTACAACAAAATTTTATTGATCCATGTAACCAAGGTAAGGAGGAAAACCTCATGGGACAAAACCTCCCCTCAAAAATGGATATGAAAAAGAAACAAAAATATGTATACACTCCAAACTATATGAGTATGTCTAGAGGAATCTTCTTCTTGGGAAGAAGTGGAATGTGCTCAACCAACTCGGGAATAACTGCATGATGAATCCTCATACCATGTAGAACAACTAAAATGCACTGATAGGAGAGAGAATGGTGCTCTTCAGACTTGAACCTCGAACCAAGTAGGATTCCATGCCCAAAAGATACTTGAAGTGCATGAGAATAGGTGACCCCAAGCGATTCATAAGGATCTTCAAGCATCAACTTTGAAAGAAGGTTGTAATCAACTCCAAGAGGGTGCGCCATTGTGATGGAAAAGGCTTCCCATATTCATATGAACTTGAAGGAATTATACTAGTCATGGTGGAGGAATACATGGGAAAAAGAGTGTGAAGCATTGAGAGATCTTCACTTTACATCCAAATATCTCCATCTTTCAAACCAATACTCTCATGTGAAGAAAATCCATCTTTTGGAGAAGGCTTGGTATGAACATCAACTATCATTACATCTTCAGCATTCGTAACAAAATACATAGAGGAGAAGGGCATAGAATGGATAGATAACTCTTCAGCAGTAGTGATGGAAGCAACTCATATGCTATATTAATGAAAAATAGATTTTTGATAAGGGGAGGAAGCCACAGAGGAAGAAACTTGAGTTGAATCATTTGTTGAATCTCTGGCTGCTTCTTCTTCTTCGTTTCGAACAACTTCTTGAGAAATGCACGGGGCCAATATCATAGGAGGAAGAACACATAAGGAGGTTCCCATTTTATTTCTCTCCATATAGCTCACATCTTCTTTCTACATTCCAAGAGCTTCATCTAGATTTCTCCAAATCTCGAACAGGTTCTCATCAGAATCAAGGAGATATCGCATGGTAGGATGTATAGTGAGACACATAGTTCCATAGGATCTATCATTGTCATCAAGCCAATCACACTTCTCTTGACAAGACTCTGACTCTCTCATAGCACTAATGGACACATCATAGATACATTTCCTCTTGATATATGCACACATCTTCGACTTCCATTCAAAATAGTTGAACGGGGAAAGGACATGAAGTGCTTGTGAATCCATGAAGTTGTTGTAAGAACCTGCAATGAAAAACACTCAAATAAACTGGAAATATGCCCTACACAACTACTCAAACCTCACTAGATTTTATTTGTAGCTCCAACTAGCTCAGATACCATGTGAGAATTTCTTCTCAAGTAGATATAGGATCTAGAACAATATTCACCATCAAAGTGTTTGACAAATTATGCAAGAGAACAACAAAGAAACTTGAATAGCTAGAATAACACATGTGAATGGTGCTAATATCTAACTGTTATATTACAACACACCTTGTAGGTATGTATGGTACATATTTATAGTACATTAGAGACAATTTGTGAGCCCCCTAGGATGTGACCCCTGAACCCCCCTAGGATTTGACCGTTAAACTATTGGAGACATTTACCACCATACACACTCATTTTGGTCAATTTGGCCTAGTTAAACCACTATCCTAAGTATTATTGACATTAATTGACATCAGTGGAGCATTAAATGACATCATCTAGTCACACCCACACTTACCTTCAGTCAAGAAGGCTAACTTAGCCTTCTCTTACATTCAGAGAGGCTAACTGGAGCACTTCGGGGGTGATCTGAGTGATATTGATGGACCTAATTGTGAACTGATGGTTACAATCAGTTAAACAGGGCAGTGAAGGTGCCTACTCCCTTCATTAAATTGATTATTTAATGAACTAGAGTCAACAAGGGTGCCTCCAACCACTTTTGATGTTTAGTTCAACTTCAGTTAACCTCATCGAGGTTCATTGGAGTCATTGAAGTGCTACCTCTTGATGGTTGGCTTGCTGTGACATGTGTCTAATCTCTTTCAGTTGAGACTCAGTCATTTATTGCACTCTGACTTCAGTTAGGGCTCAGTTGAGTCAATTAGGGTTTTGATCAGTGGTTAACTGGAGTGTTGACTATGGCTTACATTTAGTTAAGCTAGAATCACTCATTCAATTCGAATGACCTCCTTGAGGATTTGAATTTCTCATTCATTCATGCTTGCAGCATGATCATTGTATTGTATCATCATTCTTTCATCTGATTATACGGAGCGTCTACTCATTTTGTAGTCCGATTACACCATTTCATGTGTTATTTGTTAATTAATATTTGATGAGACTATGCTTGAGTTCCTAGATCACTGTGAAGATTAATATGGTATTAGATCTCACGGTAGGATGAAGCTCTATCTCTCAAAAACAAGCTTTTTGACAGATTTCTGCATGAAAATTGAGCAATAGCTCAAAACTCTAGCACTGCACCAGAAGTCAAGGATTACCACTTAATACCCCAAGTAGAGAACTTGTTGATCAAGCTTGCTTGATTGACTATGCTGGGTGTTATGAAAGCCTAAAATGTGCAGGCTATCCGACCTTACATTTCCCTTTCTGTTGTGATTTTCAGGTTTTCTACACGTGAAGCATTTACTCCAGGAGATCCAGATGGCCTCCTCAATAGATCTTTTGACTCCATACAATTTCCACTCATGGAAAGGTGATATGGAGATTCAACTGCACTCCAGAGGACTCTAAAGAGTCACCATGGACACTGAAGATGAGCCTGGTTCTGCCATAGAAAAATCAAGATTCTTGAAAAAGAAGGATGAAGCATTTAGCTTCTTATGCCTCTCAATTTCCCGGGATCTTCTTTTCCATTTTGTGGGATTGAAGACTCCAAAAGAAATATGGGACAAATTGGAAACCCTATATGGAAAGCAAGATGATTTGAGAGTTTACCAACTCGAAAATGAATTGATGTCTCTCCATCCCTCCAATTTCGAGACCATGAATGATTTTTTCACAATGTTCAAGCACACAGACTTACTCTTGAAGCAATGCAAAGTGGAGAAGGCAGATGATCATCTCATCCTCACCATACTCTCCAAACTTGGAGCTGATTATTTAGTTTTTGTCTCTACATTCTGTGCGGGGAAGCTCACAACCCCTGGATGGAAGATGCCTACACTCAGTGCCTTCATTGAGTCCCTAACAAGTGAACATGATAAGCTTGTCCAGATGGGGATCATCAGATCCTCCTATGATCAAGCCCTCCGTGTCTCAGGGCCCAAAGATCTGAAGGGTAAAGGAAAGCAGTGGAAGAACACAAAAACTAAATTCGAAGATCCTAAGCCTAGAGTTGAAAACCAGCAACATGATGAGTCTTCCGGCTCAAGGAAGAACAAAGGAAAAGGGCACCCCGGCAAGGAAAAAGTCATGTTCTTATGGTGGGAAGGGATTCCACCCTGAACATGCCTACATGAAGAAGAATATTGATGAATATACCTCTCTCCTTGAGAGAAATCACATCAATATTTTGGAAAGCTTTCAGAGGAGAGACCAGCAAGATTGGGAACCACAGCATGAAAAAGGTCATTCCCTCATGGCAAGCACTTTGAAGTCCAAATCACTCTTGATTGATTCTCGAGCTTCAAAACAAATGATGGCTGAAAGAGAATCATTTTCATCCTTGGAGACCAGAAAATCCATCCCCATCCACATGGGAGATGACTCCACCATCATTTCAGAAGGATAAGGTACTGTTGATCTTGAAAATGTTTTTTTTCAAATTTTGTATGTACCATGTCTGGCATCAAATATCCTTAGTGTCTATCAGATGACACATACTGGAGTGCCTAAGAGAGTTTCTTTCATCCCAAATTATGTTGAGATAACGAATCTTGCATCCGGGAAACTCATTGCTAAAGGCTTTGCAAACCATCATGCAAAATCCTATGAGTTCTCTCACTTTGTTGTGGATGCAAAGCCCATCGCTCTGCTAACTCATGGAAATGAGGTTAGTAGGCTGTGGAATGAGAGGTTTGGCCATATTAATTTCAAATATTTGCAACAATTATAGAAAAAATCCATGGTTGAAGGTGTCCCGGTCATCAAGGCAATTACTGGACTTTGCAAGGGTTATGTGATTGGAAAACACCCTAAGAACAAGTTCGATCGAGGGAAGGCAAACCGAGCTAAATGCATATTGGGGCTGATACATTCTGATATCAGTGGTCTGATGCCTATCACATCCATGAATGGATCAAGGTATCTTCTTACTTTTATTGATGTTTTTCAAGGTACAGATGGGTCTTCTTTCTCAAAAAGAAGTCTGAAGTATCTGAAATTTTTTCTAAATTGAAGGCCTTGATCGAAAATGCCTCTGGGATTAAGATCAAGATCTTGAGATCTGATAATGGATGGGAGTATGTCAGTAATTAGTTGCTGCACATATTATCCCGAATTGGTATTCAGGTCCAAAATTCAATTCCCTACACTCCCCAGCAGAACGGAGTAGCGGAAAGGAAGAATCGGTCTCTCAAGGAGATGACCACCTGTATGTTGGAATCAAAGAAGCTTGCTGAACATTTGTGGGCTGAAGCCATGCATGTTGTAGAATAAATTCAGATTAGGGTTCCACACTCATTTGTGAAAGGGAAGACCCCTTTCGAAGCATACTTCGGACACAAGACTGATGTGTCGAACCTACAGGTGTTTGGGTCCACTGCATGGGCCCGAATTCTGCTTGATAAAAGAAAGGATTTGCAACCGCAAATCATAGAATGTATGTTTATTTGGAATCCTAATTAATCTAAAGGTTTGAAGCTGTTGGATATCAAAACCAAACAGATCATCATCAAGAGAATTTTCAAGTTCGATGAGCCTCTTCAGGAGGTGGAACTAGTGAAGGAGAAAACTGTTGAATTTCCTTCCTATTCTACTAAATATTTGGATGATAAAATTGGGGCTGATGACCCTGAATTGGATCCTCTGATTTTTTATATCAGTGTGCAGCAATCATCAAATTCTGAATCAGAACCTGAAGTGAAAAATCATCTTCCTACATGGGCCCGACAGACACTCTCCTCCGCAGGAGATAACATTGGAAATCCGGATGATCCAAGGAGAATCCGGTCTGATTTCCAAAGAGCAAGTATTGCGCTCTCTTGTCCTGATAATTTTCTGTCTAAAACTTGCTATTTGATTATTAGTTCAGATCCAAAATCATAATACCATGCTTGAAAGGATCTGAGATGGCAAGTTTCCATGGATGAAGAGATGAATTCTCTCAAGAAAAACACTACTTGGGAGCTAGTTTCTCTTCCTCCGGGAAGGAAATTGGTTCAATGAAAGTGGAAGGAAATTGGACCAAGGTTGATGCTGATGGAAGCACCTAAAATTATAAGGCAAGGCTGGTGGCAAAAGGTTTCTCTCAGGTCCAAGGTGTGGACTACCATGAGACCTTTGCATAAAAATGGACTCCATTCGCCTAGTTTTGGCAATTTCAGCATCCAAGCACTGAGAAGTGCATCATATGGATGTTAAGTCAGCATTTATACATGGATATATTCATGAGGAGATATTCATGAATCAGCTTGAGGGCTACATCATTGATCCATCTTTGGTTTGCAAGCTAAAGAAGTCACTATACGGGTTAAAACAGGCCCGAAGAGAGTGGTATTCCAAGATGGATGCCTTCCTTCTCTCGCAAAACTTCCAAAGGTGTAGATCAGATACAAATGGGTATTTATAGCAGTATGATGGTAATTTAATTATTATTGTTTTATATTTTGATGAATTACTAATCACAGGTAGCACAGTTGCCTCCATTTCAGCCATCAAAACTGCTCTCCACAATGCCTTTGAAATGAGTGATTTGGGGCTCCTAAAACAATTTTTGGGGCTCGAAATTGAGAAAAATTCTGATGGGATTATGGTCACTTAGTAAAAATACATTTCAGACCTATTATTCAAGTTTAACATGGCTGATTGTAGGGCTGCACCATTCTCTTTCCTTTCAGGGATCAGCCTTGAAGAAGGAAAAAGCACACCTCCCATGGACTGCACTGTCTATTGACAGTTGATTGATAGCTTGTTGTACTTGACACATTCTCAGCCTGATATTTGTTATTCCATGGCTTTATCAAGATACATGAATCAGCCTCATGATCTTCATTCGAAGGCAGCCAAGAGGATCCTCCAGTATATTCAGGGACCCAGGACCTACGGCATTCACTATGCTGCAAACTCCGACCTAGAGCTGGTTGGAACATTTGCTGGTCAAGCAAAAAGCAGGCTGCCATAGCACTATCTTTAGTAGAGGTAGAGTATCGAGGAGCGGTGAATTCTTGCATCCAAGTAGTTTGGTTGCAAGGCATTCTTTCAGAGTTTGATCTTGGTAGTAGTTTGTCCACTATCCTATTTTGTGACAATCAAAGTGCTATTAAGATATCCATAGATCCAGTTACCAGGCAGAGGACCAAGCATGTAGCGATCCACATGCAATACATCAGGGAGCTAGTGCATGACATGACCATCATTCTGCAATACTGCCCGACTGATGAGCAAATTGCAGACATATTCACCAAGATTTTTTCAGAAAAGAAGTTCACTTACCTCTGTTCACTATTGGGGGTGAGTTCATCAGGGTGATTTAGACTACTTTCAATGTTCAGATTGAGGGGGGGTTTTCCCACTAAGTTTTCCCTCTTTTCCTCACTTAGTTTGTTTTGAGCATTGTTTCAGTTTTAGCATTGTATAGGGTGACCTATCACCTTAGTTACCAGGGCCCTAGCATTTTTATGCATTTTTATTTTCTAACTCCTCCTGAGTATAGCTTAAGGGGGGTTGTTGGAGACATTTACCACCATACACACTCATTTTGGTCAATTTGGCCTAGTTAAACCACTATCCTAAGTATTATTGACATTAATTGACATCATTGGAGCATTAAATGACATCATCCAGTCACACCCACTCCTACCTTTAGTCAAGGAGGCTAACTTAGCCTTCTCCTACATTCAAGGAGGCTAACTGGAGCACTCCAAGGGTGATCTGAGTGATATTAATGCACCTAATTGCTAACTGATGGTTACAATCAGTTAAACAGGGCAGTGAAGGTGCATCCCTTCATTAAATTGATTATTTAATGATTATTTAATGAACTGGAGTCAACAGGGGCGCCTCCAACCACTTATGATGTTCAGTTCAACTTCAGTTAACCTCATCAAGGTTCATTGGAGTCATTGAAGAACTACCTTTTGATGGTTGGCTTGTTGTGACATGTGTCTGATCTCTTTCAATTGAGACTCAGTCATTTATTGCACTCCGACCTTAGTTAGGGCTCAGTTGAGTCAGTTAGGGTTTGGTCAGTGGTTAACTGGAGTGTTGACTATGGCTTACATTTAGTTAAGCTAGAATCACTCATTCAATTTGAATGACCTCCTTGAGGATTCGAATTACTCATTCATTCATGCGTGTAGCATGATCATTGTATTGTATCATCATTCTTTCATCTGATTATACAAAGCAGCTACTCATTTTGTAGTCCGATTACACCATTTCATGTGTTATTTGTTAATTAATCTTTGATGAGACCGTGCTTGAGTTCCTAGATCATTGTGAAGATTAATATAAACCCCCTAGGTTGACCAATAGGCTCCCAGATCTAACCAAACTGTCACGAATCCATGTGTAAACATTTTTTAATAGGTAAGAAGCATGCTTGGTTCATAAATGAGGGAAGGAAAGCATGGGAGAGCACATGGGTGAGTGGAAGAATCTCTAGGAGGAAAATAAATTCCAAGGAGAGCACAAAAATCCAATTTCACACATACTAGAGCCCCTAGTCAAAGCTCGAAGTGGTTTGCAATTAATGCACAGTTTGAAATGTCAGGCTGTTCAAACTAGTATGCCTCAACTACATTTAATGAGCCAGAATCACCTATTTGACCAATATTGATCAGAATAGCCTAAGTTAGACAATACAACATAAGTAGAAGGAAAATGATTATGTCTCTTAGGTAGATCATTAAGGTAAGGCACATTATTTCTCCAACAGAATGTTGGAGATATTTACCAACATACACACTCATTTTAGTCAATTTTTCCTAGTTAAACCACTATCCTAAGTTTTATTAACTTAATTGACATCAGAGGAGCACTGTATGACATCAGGATGAGCACACCCACGCCTACCTTCGGTAAAGGAGGCTAACTAAGCCTTCTCCTTCATTTGGGGAGGCTAACTGGAACACTCTAGGGGTGATATGAGTGTCATAAATGCACTTTATTGCTAACTGATGGTTACAATTAGTTAAACAGAGTAGTGAAGGTGCCTCCCTTCATTAAATTGATTATTTAATGAACTGGAGTCAACAAGGGCGCCTCCAACCACTTTTGATGGTCAGTTTCACTTTAGTTAACCTCATCGAGGTTCATTGGAGTCATTGATGTGCTACCACTTGTTGGTTGGCCTACAGTGACATGTGTCTGAGCTAGTTTTAGTTAGACTCAGTCATTTATTGCACTCTGACTTCAATTAGGACTCAGTTGAGTCAATTAAGGTTTTGATCAGTGGTTAACTTGAGTGTTTACTATGGCTTACATTCAGTTAATCTAGACTCACTCATTCAATTTGAATGACCTCCTTGGAAATTTGAATTGTCTTGGCATTCATGCATGTAGCATGATTAATGTATTGTATCATCATTCTTTCATTTGATTATACAGAGCTGCTACTTCCATTGCAGCACCATTTTGCTAATTTTATTCATATTTTTCTATATTCTTTGTGAGACTATGTTTTGAGTTCCTAGACCACGGTGAGAAATTAATACAGAAACCATCAACGTATATAAACCATGAAAATGTGAAGTACTTCGTGCATGTGGGATATATTACCCCAATTTTTTTCGAAGTTTTTCCATCGTCCTTTCCTGAGTAATTGCATCAGCAGGTTTATCCAATTTGTGCATAGCGATTTCTATTTGGTATTTTGATACTCTAGCAGCCAGAGTGTGTTGGGTATATTCTACCAGACTTACTCTTCCATGATGATTTTTCCATGACATGTTTAGCGATTGCACTCGAAAAAAAATTGTCTTGGATTTTGCATCGATTCATACCAATTGTAAAGCCATTTTCTCGGACTATCCCAATCTTGGATCTCACTCATGTTTAAAGAAGGAAACTAATTCCTTTGAGTGGTGGGGCCTAAAATAAAACCTTGATTTACTTGCTAGAGTTTATAAACATGGATTTGGTAACTATGAAGCATTGCAGGGTGATCCACAGTTTGCAAGCACCTTCAAACCTGTACAAAGAGACAATATCAAAATGCTTTCTGAAATAGATGGTGTACAGCATTCTTCTGAATTTGGAGATCCAAATGTCAAGAAATGGTTTCAGTTCGAGTATGATCTAGAACATATGCACTTGAGAGAGGGACATAAATTTCATTGTCCTGATTGAAATAATCTTACTCAAATGCTAAGGCATTTAGTTGAACATTCCAGTCACATTGAGAAAGATATTGATATGATAGGAAAACATATCAAAGAAAATTTTTCTTGTGTATGAACTAAAGGTGAAGAAGGAGTTAGTAAATGCTCTTGTGATCTAGGGCCATCCATTGGCAATGGGAGAAAAATCAAATTATTACTGGTAGTTTGTAATAAAACAAGAGAGTATTGGTCCTCTGAAGAATAGGAATCTGTCTAGTATTGAGAATTGCATAAAGGGATTAGAAATGGAAATACAACAATTACTTGAATGCTTAGACACTCCTCAAGATAAGGAACACACCAGTGCGACTGAACCTACATCACCAACAATTGTTGGGCCTAAAGTTCTTTCTAAAAAAAATGCAGTACAATTGAAAGGTATGTCGATACTTATCCTACAGATCCATAGATGCTTGCAAGTCTATATTCTGGCAGTGTTTGCGTATGGAATTACTAGACACAGACTTTGAAAAATTCTTTTGATGTCACGAAAATTCCAGCGTGGTCTGCCAATTTTATAGCACATAAACAATGGGTTAATATTTTGTGCTTTTAACAATGATCATGAGGTGAAGGAGAATGAAGGTGCGTCATTGGACAATGGAAGATGTCATGAAGCCAAAAAAAATATACCTGGGCATTTTTCAAAGAAGTTGTTTGTCTAAATTCTTGTAGATAAAAAGTGAATCTATAGTGCAGGTTAAGGCTATGCATCATCCAACAGATTGGAATCACTCCGTTGGAAAAAGTGCAATGAGGTCAACATCCAAGCAAGACAGTAGAATCTTATATAGGCGTGTGTATTTTAATATGTGTTGAAGAAGCATTATTCTGTCAAATAGATCAATGGGTTGAAATTATTCATCTATCGTAAATGAAATGAGTTTAACATTGAAATAGCTCATCGAAACTTTTATGTGGTGTGTAATTTTAAAACACGTGTTGATACAATATTGTTTTATTCAGAATATCAACCTCTTAAAAGCGTTTCATTGGAGAAAGTAGTGTGAGATTAATGTTTAAGGGAAAGAGTGGAATTCTAGAATTTTACAGGTCTCCAACTGTAGGTTTAGCGGGATTAGAGTTGTATAATGATTGGGTTAAAACAATTATTTGATTTATAGGTTTCCTTAATATTTCAATCCATTTCGTGAGAGCTTAATTATCGAAGCAATAAAATTGCAGTTATTAAGAACATACACCAAAACAAATCTTAGCCTTAAAGGTTGTAATTCCCAATTCTCAGACTCTTGAAAAAGTCGCTAAACTTGAAAATGAATTAAAGTATGGTTACTTACATGCGGATGTGAAGTTCCCTGGTGATGAAGTGAAAGTGGATCCTGCCAAAAATAAACTTGATGAAGAAATGATTACAGAGAACCAAAATAATATTTTTGATAAGACAAATGAATATAAGGAGAATGTGGTTGATGTAGATGCAGAGGATATTTTAAACAGTTTGGATATGCAACCAAAATTCTTCCCTAGCTTACCAAGAGACACATTTGAGTAAGCTCTGATACTATACAAGCATGCATATGTAGGAATTAAGTTTGAACATGTACCCAAGTCTTATACAAGTCGTGCAAGTGATATTCATAAGCTGATGAAAAATGAGTAATTCTATTAGTCCAAGTCACAGGTTGACATTAGTAGGAGATGAATCAATGAAATCTACTTCATAGATATCATGTCTCATCCAAATGTTAATGTTGTTGTGGTAGATCCAGGAACAGTTTATTGAACAAACAGAGCATCAAAACTCAACATTTGAATAATAAAGATCATATATAGGTCGCATCTAACAGTATCAAGAGTATCCTCAGGCATTAGATACCAATTGAAGCAACAAGATAAATTTTATGGAAATGGTGTTTTTGCTAGTCAACTTCAAAATTTTGTATTGGATACATGAAGATGAATTTTGAAAACCTGAAAGATAATTTTCTTCATCACTAGTTCATGTACAAAAACCTTTTTCAGTTTCTACACAGGTGTTAAGGTTTGGGATATTTGAAGTAATCTTTCAGTGCCTTTTTTCCATATTTTAATTTCTTATTTTTGTCATTAATTTCAAATGAATATTACGAGAATCTGGAGGGGAATATAGAAAAATTAAAACACGAGTATTGATTGGGATAGATTAATCTAAAAAAACCTATCTCGTTCTTTACACAGATGTTACCGTTCTTTATATACATGTGGGTATTTGAAGACTATTTTTCATCAATCCGCCTCCTAAAAAGCAAAAAACCAGTTAAAACGTGTCATTTTTTGTTTGTAAATGTTTATATTTTGGGAAAGAAGTTGTATTTTGAAATGGGAAGCTATGTAGTTATAGTTTTTCTTTATATTCATATGTAATAGAGATAAATAAGTTTGGACTCTCAATAGGAGAGAGGTATTTACTGTAACTGTTGGGTCTATTTTCATTTCTAAATGTAAATAACATTGTAGAGAATAAAAAGGTGAAAATCCTTCAAAACAAAGATTCTTGTGCCATTACTTTTCTTAGTAACTGAATTCTTATGTGATTGTATTTTCATTTTTCACACCCTTCTGTATCTTTTTTCATGTTTGAATAAGAGCGTTATGAACTAGAATTCATATTTGATGCTCTAAGTTCATTGATTGAAACATTTTTAAGTATTTTCTGCTAAAGTTATTACAGAACTCGCCCTAGTTAGGTTATATGTTCTGATGGACTGTTTTCCTTTGACTACTACCATCTTGAAATTCCTAAAGTCTGAGTAAATGGTGTCTAACTTGCCTCTATCCTTGTTCTTTTAAACCCCAATCTCTTGCAAATCAAATTCATATTTGTTTATTGACTCCATTTCCCAATGGTCTCTTTTCAATACTATCTTACCAAAATTTATAAAACAAACTTGTCCTGTCATAAATCTAACCTTCTGTGTGTTATTATTTAATATTTTGAGTATGAAAGGTTTATGGTATTGAGAGATCCCTCTTTGGGTGTATAAGGTCATAATACAGTCTAAAGTGGTTCTGTGGTTACCTCGAGGTTTCCTTGATACATCCCAAGGAACATTGTGAGTGCTAAAAATCCTCTTCATATTCCTTGTCTTTCATTGATTTTCTAAAGGTTGTATCTTCGTTATAGGTGACATCTATTCTTAATTCAATTTGATGATATCCTAAGATATAGATTCGATAAGATTTTGATTGCTCACTATATCCTACAAACATACCCTTCTTTCATAAAGGATATAACTTTGATATTTTCTCCTTGGGAATGTGTATGTATATCGGACAACGAAATATATTTAGGTGACTTACTTAAGTCATTTCTCTAGTAAACATATCTTATGGAGTTTTTTTATGAATCGTACTGTGGGAGATTATATTATGTACATATACTGTTGTTCTGGCTGCTTCTTCCCAAAGGTACATAGGTATATCTTGATCATGTATCATATCTTTCACAACTTCCATGATAGATCTATTCTTTCTTTATGCCACACCATTTTGCTGTGGATTATAGGGAATGGTAAGCTCCTTCTTAATCCCATATTCTTTGCAGTACTCATTGAATTCACTTGATGTGAATTCTCCTCCATTATCTGATCTTAAGATCTTAATCCTATTTTCAAAGAGGGTTTATACCATGGCCTTAAACTCTTTGAATCTTTCAAACACTTCATCTTTATTCTTTAGGAGATATATCCAAGTTTTGCGAGAGCAATCATCAATAAAGGAATCATAGAAAATGTACCCTCCTAATGAAGTAGTTTACATTGGCCCACGTATATATGAATGATTAATATCTAAGATCTTGTTTTCTTTGTTGTCACTATTTGGATAAGGGTTCTTAGTATTCTTTCCTTGTGCACATCCTTTGCACACTCCTTTATCATCTATATGAATCTATGGTAAACCAGTTATAACCTTGCTCACAATTGGAAATGCTTTGTAATGTATATGAGAAAGTCTTATGTTCCATAGCTCACATGGGATTATGGTACTAGTCATCAATGTTGAATCTACATGTCCCTTTAATCTGTAGAGTCCTCCTTCTTCAACTCCAATTACTTCTGCATCATCTATACTTTTCCCTTTTGTCTATATGAGGACTTATCCATCCACAAAAGAAACTAGAACCCTTTCTTACCTAAGGCTGAGATAGAAAGAAGGTTTTCCTTTAGTCCTGGGAGATACAGGACATCCTTCATCTTCATGTAATTTCTAGAGTCCAACTTGTATGAGGCTTCTCCCATTCCTTTGATGGGATATTGGTAATAATATCCAAGCATTACCTTGTGTGGGGACTCCTTTTGTACAGGACATTAGAGTGAGTCCTTATAAGATTTCATGTGCTTAAAGGCACAACAAGCTAGTATCCAGGTGTCATTCCTTGGTGAGACTGAACCAACGAGTGTAGAGATAAAGACATATTCTTCATAGGAATATTCATTTTCCTTAGCTCTTTCTTCATCTTCTTGATCATTGTCTTCAGCATCATGGGCTTGGAATATTTTCTTCTTCTTGACTCATTCTTCCTTCATGGGAAATTTTATAGCAATGTCTCCCATCTTATGACAAGTGAAGCATTCATAATTTGAGAAGTATCTCTTTGACTTCTTAAACCGTTGATTCTTTCTAGGAGGATCATCATAACTCTGTCCCTTTTTCTTTCCTTTGGTATGGATTTCCAAATATTGATTCTCATTTTCATTTAGCTTCTCTTCTCTAACTGCTATTCTTTCTTCTTCTTGAACATAATATTCCCATAACTATCAGAACTTGGTTAGTCTTCTTCTTGAACATATTCCTTAGATAAAGGATTTCCAGTATCTTGGAAGACCATTCAAGGTGGTCGTTACTATTTCTATTCTTTCAAGGATTCCCATTTTGACTTTTGAGCCTTTATGCTTTTGAGGTGATTCCTCAAGCTCATCTTTCTAATGTTTCTTCCTTCAAATAGGCTGGATAGAGCATCAAACATTTATTTTGGTGTGCTCCATGAGGATAATTTAGGAATCAAGTTATCTTTGATGGAGTCATCTATGATCCTTTTATCCTTGATCATATCCTTCTTGTATTTGGACTTAGCTTCAACTTATTCTGGTTCTACAACTTCCTCCTTTATAAATCCTTTTAGATCATTTTATTCTAGGATGATCACGATCCGATATTTCCATGCTATAAAGTTTTCAGCACCTTCAAACTCTCATATAGCTTGGCACTCTTTGTCATGTTTTAACAAAATGACAACTTCAAATGGAATTGGAAGGAGTAAAACTCACTTGATAAATACAACTTCTGGTTGACCTCCTTCGGGATGACCCAGGGTTTGATGTAGAAACCCTAATTTTTCCAGTTGGGATCATTGGTAGGGATGAGTGATGGAAAATATGTGCCTCCCTAGGGAAATCTAGATTGTATATTTCTTTCTCAAAGATTGATGATGGAGTTTCATGAGTAGTGTTAATATATGGGTTGATATGCTTGAGCTATGGGCTCCACTCCATCAATTGGTATTTGTTTCACCTACTTTTCAGTTAACTGAAGTGACAAAGGAACCTTTCCCATGATTTGTCCTTATTTTTTTTATCTAAATGCATTTAACTGGAGTGTTAAAGGCGCCCTCACCTAACTTTGGTGACTCAATTTAGTTTATCTCACCTAACAAAGGTTAGATAGGCACCTCCACCTACTTGTTGGCATGCAGTTGAGTTCTATTTAGTTAGACTCGGTCTAAAATACCTCTGAGTAAGTTAGAGTTAATTATGTTGGAGTTAAGTGGTTAACTGACGTGCTGAATAGTGTTAACTAATAAGTAAGACACTCTCGTGCAATCAATTTGAATGACCTCTCTTGGATTCGAATTGCATGTCTATTCATGCCATGGTATTGCATTGTAATCTACATCTTCTGATTAATGGTTAAGAAATGCACAATTGCAAGATTTTTTCATTGTTTCTGACATTCATTGTGTTATCACTTAGATTTTACCCCCAGTTGTGAAAGGATAAACCCCGAGGTAACCACAAAACCAAGCTTTAGGAAAGAAAGTTGGCTTCTTTCTCTCCAGAGAGGGACCTCTCAATGCTTTTCTCACAAGGAAAGATATATGTAAATGAAAGACAAAGTTTATGATTATAAGTGGTTGAAACAAATGTACATTGGGCATAGAGTCATAATGTGGAACAATATCATTGACAGTGATTCTACATGAGAAACTTTTACAAAGGAAGGGTAGCAATCTAGTTACAATCAAAATGCTTTGTTGTGGTGATTATAGAAGAAATAAAGAATGGTACATTAAGGTGGGCATCTAACTAGGATGAATCCAACATTAAATTTAGATGAACAAATTGGTGAATGTTTGAAATCAATAGAGACAACATATGATTATGAATTATGTGCTATTAAAAACTCATTTTCAAACATGAAGGGAACACATTATGGAAGTAAATAACAGGAAATACATGCACATGAGAAAGAGAAAGTATAGACTGTAACATAGATAACACAATAATCTTTGAAAAAGGCTAGCTTTGGCTCTACAATTTTGTTAATATTTGGGGATATAAGTTACATGCAAAATATCATGGGTTCCAACCCTTTTTTAATTACAAAAATTGATTCTTATACAAAATATATCCATGAGATGAATACTAACTTTTAAAAATAGGCCATAACTTCGTTTACGTCTGTCATTTTATAACTACTAACTAATAACTATTTTTGAAAATAAAATATAAACTCCTAATTAACTAATATTCAGAAATATCAGTCTTTGACAGGTCTTCATTCATGTAGCTTGTACTTGGATCTTCCATACTTTTCAACCAATTTCCACTGATAAGTAGATGGCAGGTCTAGGCTGACCATCTCTTTTCCCAGCACACTTAATTTCACCTGATCTCTATATGAAAAATCTAGAAAATGTGCACATGTGCCTTTGAAGGCAAATAGCAGCTCAAAATCATCTACTAACTTATCCACTATCACCTTCCCTGACAATGACTATTGCATATCTTAAAACTTTTGATGATCTAACCTACATGCAATCAAACGATCATGATATTTTTTCTGGGAAAACATTCCTCCCTTTTCCTCCCAAAAGAGGGGTAAACTCTTTTTGAATAGGGGGTAAATGCTTCATTAAACGGTTTGATTTCATGGTTGATAATGTAAATTTTGGCTTCCACGGTGTCCAAATGTTGATGTTTACTCACTACCTTCCTCACCCAAGTGATAATGGATATTATTTCCTTGATGTTCACCACTTTTAATTCCTCTTTTGTTAGACCATTCAAGAAATGAATAATATTGTCAGCAATCTTAATGGGATTTTTACTTAGTATTTCTTTTACTGATGTTACACTCTTCCTGGCATCTTGATCACAATTTCTTTGTCTAGAATATAGTCCAAATAAGGCCTTAATTTAGCTACTTCAGCTATAGGTACATCCCAAATGATGTGCTTAGCTCCCTGAACTGGTAATTGTCTTGCTACTTGTTTCAAAAGATTGTCATTTTTATCTGTCAAGTCTTTGCATTTTCTCTCCCAGGTTTTCCTCTCTTCTTCTATTTTCAAGGACAAATTCTCTAAATTATTATTTGATTCTTTATCCAGTTATCTCTAAATCTCCCAGGCTGACCTGAGACATTTATTATAACACAAAATTTGTACTAACCTGTGCAGGAGGTGAAATGATTTGTAATTCAAGCTCCTTATCTTTTTCCTTCAACTCCTTCTTCAGCATTGCTTTCTTTTCCTTCATATATTTTTTTTTCAACCATAAGGCTCATATCCCTTTCCCATTATTTCTTTTCTTCATTGAACTTCAAAATATTGTCTTTACAGTCATTTAATTCAGTATTATGATCTTCTTCTTCTTTCTCCATCTCGGTAAGCTCGGTAGCGTGTATGAGTTGGGTGGATGAAATTTTTAATTTTTTCTTGAGGAGTTTAATAGTATTTTCTTTGAAATTCAAGATATTTTGAGTACGTGTTCCCTTTTCATCTTCACTATCAACAATTAAAAGATCCCCTTGAAGTTTCTTTATTTGATGTTGATGTGCCTTATTTTCAACACTTTCCTCCCTTAGCTGGTTCTCCGCTTTGCTCTTAGCTTATTGTAGTCTAGATACTTTCAAAGTGGCCTTGAGTAGGTCACTGTAAATTACCTCCCCAACCTATTTATGAAAATGAATCATATCAGGATTCGGGATGTTTTCCAAGTTCATTCTCATTTCAGCAACTTTGTTTTTAGTTGTTATTGCCAAGTTTAGTGTATTTTGGGTATGATCTCTGATAGTCACTGTTATCACCTGGTTAGCACCAGTGCTAAATTTTGAAGATATTTTGCATATGTGTTAGCACCATTTTGGCATTGATTGGATCTACGGTCCTGTTTGATTTTACAGTGGAAATATGCATGAAGTTTAAGAAGATAAGGGATTACGAAATCATGTAGTGGCCACATCGTGGGACGACTGATATTTCTTGTGGAAGAGATCTACGACTGTGGTTTGTTTCTGAATCCAAAGGTGTGAGGAGGCAGAAGATCAGTGTATGTGCAAAATGGAGATGAAACAGGGATAAATTCAATTGTGCATATTTCATCTGGAAGAGTAAAATCAATAGATATGTTCTGAAACATCATTTTCAATCAAGCGATCCTGCATACTAAACGTCGCATTGCCATTTTCTATCCAGTGTGTGTATTACCCCATATTTCTTGTTTTATATATGAATCATGGCGAATATGCCACCTCAGGAGTTTGTTAGGATTTGATATGATGATTCACGATTGATTCCCAATTTTGTAACTTAATTCGTCTTTGTTTCGAGGTTGGTATCAAGAACCCATGACACTATAAATGTAACCTCGATAGAGGAACAAAAGGTTTGGAAATTTCATTCAAAATCCTCCCTCGTTTGGTTTCATATCTTTATAATGCTTTCTTGGAAGCGTTAATGAGAAATATTCTTCTGCACCTCTCAGATTCATCACGATGTTCTACATTTATTCCATGTTTCATGTTTGCATCATTTTCATTTCTGTCATTTTATGCTAATGTTTTCTAGTTGTGTGCAAGGAATTTGTTTCATTATGGGCTCCCCGCATCAGATATTGCATTTGTTGTGTGTTTATGATGACTATTATAGAATTCACCCTCTGTTAGGTGTTATGTATCAGTTATTATCCTTTATTGTTGTTGTTGCTAAAGGTGGTGCAAGAGATTAATCCATAGATAGGTTCCTTTTTCTTCACTAGGCTCATTCTCCTTTCTCCTATCACCACTTGAAGATATTTGAATGAATGTGAAAACTAATTTTCCTTAGAATACAAAGGAAAATACCCCCTCATTTTCATTGTAATACCCTTGATTGATTCAGGTTGTGACTCCATTTCCCAATGGTATTTTGTGTTTGTCTGTTTCACCATCTTTAAATTTGCAAATATCTTGTTCCTCTTATAAATCTAGCCTTCTGAATGCTTTCTTAAATCCATATGTATATGTGAATGTTTTTGTGACAAAGAGAGAGCCATGTCTGACTATATTGGCTAGAATACAGTCTAAATATTGGACTGAAATGGTTACCCCTATGACTTCCTACCACAACCATAGGAAAAATACAGGGTGATAACATCTTGGCATCATTACTGGGGAAATAATCACTATTATATCCTTGGGAAAGCAACATGGTCCTGGATCTACAAGCTGGTTGAGCAGTTGGTCTTAGACACACAATTGGTTTTACATGCTCTGGTGAATCCACTCTAAAACATTTAGAAGGTGACTCCACTGGAAATAATGGCAACCAAAAGAACTAATACGAGGAGCGACCCTGTTTCGGAGTTGTTTCAAGAAATATTCGATCCAGAGAGTCTGATTAAAAAGCCAACAAGCTGCAGAGGTTAGATAGAATTTTCTCTTTACCTGCTGAAGGTGTTTCTTCCATTAATGATATATTTGAATATTATGGTGAGGAATTGGATCTAGTTCTTCCCAGGACTAAGTCTAAGTCCAGCCTATCCAAAGTCATATTGGACTCCTCCTCATTTGAATTTTCCCATACATCCTAATTACCTGAGGTATTTGAATCTCTGGGTGGGAATCTGAGATAATTGTGTGACTAAGAGTTCTCCATATTTACCTCTAATTCAACACAATTAAATGTTGCTATTCTAATGCAGTCTACCATTGCAATTTTTTCTCCAACTGCTTCAAAAAAGAATCAACATTCATCTTCCAGTTTCACAACTCTCCCCATTTCTACAGTTCCTCACAGCTTACCAATTTTTGTTACACCAGTCTTAATCCACCTTGTTAACCTTGTTATACCTCTAAGGATGGAAAATAGGTTTTCTCCTCTTTGCCTTCCCACTGCTCTTCATGACCTCCCTTTGGGATACTCCCAAAGGATAAAATAATTCAATGGGGAGAGTGGGTATTCAGTTGAAGAACACCTGGAATGGTTTCTAAATTGGATAGACTTGGAGGAGGTGGAACATGACGATGTTAAGGTCAAACTATTTTCTCAAAATATGGCTAGAGAAGCAAGGAAATGGTACAAAAACCTCCCAAATGACTCTATTTTGAGCTATCAAGCCTTTGAAGACTCTTTCAAAAATAAGTGGGAAGACAAGAAGAACCCTAAGCAATATCTCTCTCAATATCATTCCATGAGCAAGAGGGAGAGTGAATCTATCCAAGAGTTTCCTGATAGGTTTATGAAGGTTTACAATGATATCCCTTCCCAGTTCATGCCTCCCATTGGTTCTATCCAACTCCAATATGCTGAAGCTTTCGATAGTGAGTTTACCTTGTGGCTAAGTGAAAGGATATTAGCCTCTTTGGAAGATATGATGAAATATTCCATAGAGGTGGAGGTAAAATTGACTTATGCAAGAAAGAAGAAAAGGGATTAGGGAGAGTGCAGAATAGATGAGGGAGAATGGAGAAGAGATGGGGGAGAATTGAGAAGAGAGGAAGGAGAAGAGGATATAGAAGAAAAGATAAAGATCCTAAGCATTCCTCTAGCTCTATCTCACAAGAGGCTAGAATAGACATGATGCAGAAAACCATGGAAAGGATGATTGAGAGACTCTCTATAGATGGTAGACCTCCTTCTAGGGAAAATCAAGAGCAACAAAATAGGAATCAGAATGCCAGAAGGACATAAATTCTCTAGAACAGGTAGAGAGACCAGTGAAACCCTCCTGATCCACCTGCCAAGCCTCCATTTCAAGAAAATTATGTGGATGAGGATGGTTAAAATCAAGTTGAAGATGAAATCCATTAGCTGGACACTAAATCACCCATCACCTTTCTGATCAAAGAGGAACACAACCATGCTTTTCTTGAAAGGGGAGAGGTGTCCTCAGATGAGATAACAGACTTCAAAAGAGGATATCAAATTGTTTTCTTAGGTGCGCAAAGACAGATTAGTTTGAGAAATAAAGATGTCCTTGTCGTGAGAAATAAATATGCAGGAAATACGGCCTCTCTACCAGCAAGCCTAAACGTGACACACCCTCTAAGGAGGGATCCAAAAATGTTCCATATCCCAAAGGGAAGGAAAGAAGAGAATATAATCCAATAAGTGCTGATCAGGGACAAAAATATTTCATCCTGGACGCCGAAATGACCAAGATAAAAATCTCTGTCCCTCTTACTAAATTATTGAAAAAATCTGAATACCACTCCAGAATTGCCACGGTATTAAATCCCCCACGGGAAATCTCTGTCATATTAGATTCCTTGAATGTTCGCGATGATAGGCCGAGCATCCTATTTGGACCCCATGCAGATGAGCCTTCAGATGAAGAAGTCCCCCCTTTCTATGTCATCTTGAACATCCATAATGCCATCCTACACAATGCCATGCTTGATTCAAGAGACTCTCACAATCTGATTCCCAGAAGAATCATGGCTGAATTGGGATTAGAAGTGACCAGACCCTACAAATATCTCTTCTCTTTTGATTCTAATAAGGTCAAGTTCCTCAGGTTGATTAAGGACTTCATCATTTCTTTAGCCCAGATCCCAGCCAAAACCCTTGTCATGGATGTAGTTGTGGCTGACATCCCTCCGAAGTTCAGAATGTTGTTGTCAAGATATTGGGTAGCTAAACTCAAAGGTGCCCTCCAAATAGACATGTCATATGCCACTATCCCTATCTTCGGGGTACAGAGAAGGCTCTTCAGAGAGAAAAAGTTGGCATACATGGTGACCAGCATTGATGGAAATGGGCTCTGCTATTTTCTTCACAAAAGGCAAGGAAGATAGTTCTAGTTCATATAATGTTGCCTTTGTGCCTACCTAGGAAGAACTAGAGGGAGTGTGGGATGTGAGCTTTGACAGAGCAGCATGCAGAGAAGGGGTAGGAGATGGAGTGTGGGTAAGACCCCCAGCAGGGAGAGATTTGATTTATTCATACAAACTTGCTTTCAATTGTACAAATAATGAGGCAGGGTATGAAGCTATGGTGTTATCCGTTAAGATCCTGAAGGATTTTCAAGTCAGGAGGGTAGTAATACATGGGGATTCTGAGCTAGTGATTAAAAAAATGATAGATGAGTATCAGAAAAGACATATCACGATGAGAAGTTACATAAATCCCACCCAGGAACTCATAAAATGTTTTGAAGAATGCAATTATAATATGATCCCCAGATTACAAAATTGTATAGTTGATTCCCTGGCCACTTCTACTTTGATTTTAAAGGTCCCCATGCATCCCAGTGGGAAATATAAAGTTGAGGTTAAACACAGACCCTCTGTCCCAGATAACGTCAAGAGTTGGAATGTTTTCAAAGATGAAAAATAGATTCAGAACTTCCTCACTCTCACTGGGAAGTTCGATGGTTTGAAGATTGATGAAAATGCTCTCTCCTAGGAATCCTGTCAAGTGAGGCTGGCACTTCAAGAGACATACTGCAGGTCGAGATTGTATTCCCTGCCGAACCTGCTGAGGTTTGCGAAGCTAAGGAATATTGGGATCTAGAGTTGTAGGAGTTTGATGGACAACAGGAATTTTTGAACAATCTTTGTGGAAAGGAAATATTCCAGCTCAAAGGTAACTCAATTCCCAGAGGTCTAGTTCCTTTAGAAAAGATTTTTTATTCTAATGATGTTGCAAAGGAATCGTAGCTTGTCCCAAGTTGTGAAGACATGGAAGATGTAAATATTTGGATAGATAATCACCCCAAGGTCATCAAAATATCAAGAACCATATCATTAGAGGCCAATAAACAATAGATCTCACTGATGACAGAATACTTAGATATTTTTTCTTGGAGCTACAACGAGTTCAATTCTTATGACATATGTTAAATTTTCATATGCTTAGCTAAGACATCAGTATTTGATTTCGTTTTCATAACAAAAGCATATAAACAGGATCACTGAAAGATAGACAAGCACAACCATACAAAAGGAACACAAAGATTTATTCTGGGAAAACCCTAAAGGGAAAAACCCAGCAAAAGCTTCCTCAATATAGATGTCCCAAAAAGATAAAAGATAAAACCAGCAAGGAGATCAAAGCCTGATCCTCCTCCTTCTCCAGCTACTTCTCTTCTCCACTAATGCACTACACAAGTGAGAGTGTGTGTCCCAAATGAGGAGCACTACACCTCTATTTATATTCATCCATTCACTTAAGTTAACTCATCTGTCATGCAGGCTCAAGTTAATCATTTAGGCTTGAGTTACACATGTAGGCTCAAGTAACCACACTGGGGTGCTAATGACCCACCTTTACAATTAGAGGGGACAGCCTCATGACTCTTATTAGTTCTTCCGATTAGGAGCATCGGGGTACAAAGTAATACAAGTGGTTCTCTCGGTAGGACCATCAGGGACCACAAAGAAATACATATAGAATATTCTTCGAAGTTACAATATTTCAACACTCCTCCTTAATGAGAAGGGTATTCTATAACAACATCAACAACAACAATAATAGGAGAGAGATAGAGGACATCATCAACATCATCAGGGTGATACATCTATAAATCATTGGAAGCTTTTCAACATCATGTAGTCTTCATCTTCAATCTTTAGTCTTCAGCATCATTAGTACTTTGACCACTTCGATCAGCAACATCTTCAGCATCTTGACTCTTCAATCAGCATCAACATCTTCAGCACTTTGACCTTTCAATCAACAACATCTTTAGCACTTTGACCTTTCGATCAGCAACATCATCTTCAACACTTTGACCTTTCGATTAGCAACATCATCTTCAACACTTTGACCTTTCGATCAGCAACATCTTCTTCAGCACTTTGGCCTTTCGATCAGCAACAACATCATCATCATACTCTGATCTTTCGATCAGAAACATCATCATCAAAACATCAACATCATCATCATCAAAATATCAACATCATCATACTCTGATCTTTTAATCAGAATCATCATTATTATCAGCCTTTGATCTTTCGATCATAAACATCATCAACCGAACATCATCATACTCTAACATCAACTCATCATCATATTCTGATCTTTCAATCAGTATGTCATCATCATCATACTTTGATAATACGACATCATCATCACATTCTGATCTTTCGATTAGAAACATCATCATCATAATCGCATTCTGATCTTTCAATCAGAAAACATCATCATCATCAACAACATCATAATCATAAGAAACTTCTGATCTTTCGATCAGAAAACATCATCATCACCATATTCTGATATTTCGATCAGAGAACATCATCATCAACAAATTCTGATCTTTCAATCAGAGAAACATCATCATCATCATATTCTGATCTTTTGATCAGAGAACATCATCATCATCAGCAACAACATCATCATCATATTCTAATCTTTCAATCAGAGAACATCATCATCAGCAGCAACTTCTGATCTTTCGATCAGAGAACATCATCATCAGCAGCAACTTCTGATCTTTCGATCAGAGAAACATCATCATCATCATATTTTGATCTTTCGATCAGAGAACATCATCATCATCAGCAACAGCATCATCATCATATTTTGATCCTTTAATCAAAGAACATCGTCATCATCAGCAACTTCTGATATTTCGATCAGAGAACATCATCATCATCAGCAACATCTGATCTTTTGATCTGAAACATCATCATCATCATCACACTCTGATCTTTCAATCAGAAAACATCATCATCAACAGCAGCATCCTATAGTACAAAGACAAAGAAGTCTTTGGATCTCTTTTGGACTCAAAATCCAAGGATGATGCAATCCTATCACATTCTTAACAACCGAGGTCACCGGATCCGTTTTGAACTGAGGTTCAAGGATGATGCAATCCTGCCACATTCTCGATGACCGAAGTTACACCGGATCCGTTCTGAACCGAAGTTCAAGGATGATACAATCCTGCCACATTCTCGATGACCGAAGTTACACCGGATCCGTTCTGAACCGAAGTTCAAGGATGATACAATCCTGCCACATTCTCGATGACTGAAGTTACACTGGATCTA
>LPNX011086845.1:91507-126360 GCA_001517045.1 Pseudotsuga menziesii | reverse complement strand
AGTTCAAGGATGATACAATCCTGCCACATTCTCGATGACCGAAGTTACACCGGATCTGTTCTGAACCGAAGTTCAAGGATGATACAATCCAGCCACATTCTCGATGACCGAAGTTACACCGGATCCGTTTTGAACCGAAGTTCAAGGATGATACAATCCTACCACATTCTCGATGACCGAAGTTACACCGGATCTGTTCTGAACCGAAGTTCAAGGATGATACAATACTACCACATTCTCGATGACCGAAGTTACACTGGATCTGTTCTGAACCGAAGTTCAAGGATGATACAATCCTACCACATTCTCGATGACTGAAGTTACACCAGATCTATTCTAAACCTAAGTTCAAGGATGATACAATCCTACCACCTTCTCGATGACCGAAGTTCACCGGATCCATTCTGAACCGAAGTCCAAGGATGATACAATCCTGCCACCTTATCGATGACCGAAGTTCAAGGATGATATAATCCTAACACCTTCTCGATGACCGAAGTTCACTGGATCCGTTCTGAACCGAAGTTCAAGGATGATACAATCCTACTACATTCTCGATGACCGAGGTCACCGGATCACTTCTGGACATTTGTCCCAGGATGATACAATCCCTCTTCATTCTCGAAGATCGAGGTCTCCGGATCACTTCTGGACATATGTCCCAGGATGATACAATCCCTCTTCATTCTCAAAGACTGAGGTCTCCAGATCACTTTAGGGAAAGTGCCCAGGGATGATACAATCCCACTGCAACATCAATACTCCCCCTTTCGGGGAAGGTCTTTCCGAACCACACCAAGCTTGTCTCAAAAGTGTTTGAACTTTACTCGGGACAAAGGTTCCGTCAACACATCATCATCTAAACCATCATCATCTACATCTTCAGTATGTGAATATTGAACTATCACCATCTGTATCTCTAGTATGTAAATACTGAAAGCATCATCATCTATATCTTCATTATCAAAATACTGAAAGCATCATCATCTCTATATTTAGTATAGAAATACAGAATCACCATCATCTGCATCTACGGTATGTAAAAACATCATCTATATCTTTAGTATGGAAATACTGAAGCATCATCATCTCCTTCTTATCTCGTATGTAGAAATACTGGATTTCTATGTGTTACGACGAAACACAGGGTTATCTGTCATCACAACTCTGGTTATCACATAGAATCACGGTAGTGTCCAACTCTAGTTTGAATAATCCTGACATCAGCTTCTGAAGCCATATGGCTTCACAAATAGTAGAGTAAGCTACTAAATATTTTTCTTTGGCTGTGCTTAGAGCAACACTAGACTGCTTTCTGCTAAACCATGAAATCATAGCAGATCCCAGACTATAACATCCACCTGATGTACTTTTTCTATCTGAGATACTTCCAGCCCAATCTGCATCTGTGTAGCCATACAATCTATACTCATGGCTACCATCATAGTATAGACCAAGGTCTATAGTCCCTTTTAGATGTCTCACCACATGTTTTGCAGCTACTAGGTGAACCCGTCTTGGTTGAACAAGATATTGACTTAAGGTGTTCACCGCAAAACAAATGTCTAGTCTGGTATTTGTTAAGTACATCAATGACCCAATGATCTATTTTTAATGAGTCACATCCACTAACTCTGATGAATTATCAGCTAACAGTTTCAGGTTGGAGTCCATGGGTGTGGCCATGGCTTTGCATTCCAACATATTGAATCTCTTCAATATCTCTACCGCATACTTTCCTTGGTTGAGAAATATTTCTTCTGAACTTTGCCATACTTCCAGACCTATGAAATAATGCATTAACCCAAGGTCTTTCATCTCAAATTCTTCTGCTAGTTTCTTCTTGCTTTCCATGATCTGTTTCTCATTCCCTGTCAAGAGTAAGTCATCCACATATAATAACAGGATGATAGGTTCATCTTCTACAACCTTGGGATAAATGTTAGGATCGGGTCTACCCTTGGTAAAGCCCATAATTGACAGGAAATTGTCTATCCTTCCATACCAAGCTCTGGGAGCTTGCTTCATGCCATAGAGGGCCTTCTTCAACTTACATATATGAGTCCATCTGCCTTAAACTTCAAATCCTTGTGACTATTCGATGTAAAACTCTTCCCCAATCATACCATTAAGGAAGGCTTGTCTTTACTTCATCATGGAAGCAACTACCATCATAGTTCTGAAGGAAGTGTACCTTGCTTTCTGGAGTAAGTGTCTCTTTAGAATTAATTCCCTTTTTCTTATAGAAACTTCTAGCCACAAGTCTTTCCTTAGTTCTATCAGTAACATGTTTTATCTTGCAAATCCATTTGTAAGATACCACATTCTTGCTTTCTGGTTTGAGTGCTATATCCCAAACATCATTCTAGTATTCTTTCATCGTAACATCTTCCATGAGTTCGTCTTGTCAGATCATCAACATATCCTAGTCTTTTGCATTCAACTTTGAAGGTTGGAACCCACTTTACTCTTGGTAAAGTCTCTATCCATCAATAATTTGTCCATCATATCGTACCATGTCGAACTCAGATATCTTCTGTAGTTAGTCCCCCTGAAGTGGAGTATTATCTTCCTTCTTCATTCTGTACAGGTGATTCTATGCTTGATATATACTGGTCAATAGAGTATGTCATGTCATAGTCTATTCTTTCAGGGGAAAATAATTGTTCTTGCTTTGTACACTTGTTCTTGTAGATCCATATGGAAGATACTACGTACTTCCCTTTATGTCTCGAAATCATATCGTATACATCATTCCCCATAATCAACTGTTATTCTTTGATCATAGCTTCTTTCATAGCATTCTTTTCTTCATCTTGAGTTATCTCTCATACCCATGGTGGTCTTCATCCTTCAAGGTGGATCTACTACTCTCTGAAGCTCTTTGTTTCGTCATGGTGTCTCTGACCCTGGGAGCTTCAGATTCATTTTTATTGAATTGTCATCACTTGTTCTTCGGAACAAGTCTCATCCTTCTTTTCTTTTAGGAGGTTGTACAGGACCTTTCCTACAATTCAAATGCACCAGTTGCATGGTTAGAACTACATATGCATAACGGCAAATTCTTATGCATCATGCAACTATTTAGCCAATACAACATTCATCCATATCTCACAGAAACTTTCTATATGCCTTCCATCTCTACCATGACATCATTGAGATTGTGCACTAATCCAATATGTCAGCAAATAGGTTTCATTCTAGATAAGTAACAATAGATATTTATATAGACCCATGACCTACTTACCCATCACATGCATGCACACAACACATCAACTGAATATAATCAAATGCATAACAAAACAATATCATAAATGACAATTGAATACTTATCTTTTGTTTGTTTCGTGGGTAGAATCCTTCTTTATCAATCTGCTTCATCATCTTCTTCATCCATGAAATCATCATTTCTTAACCAAATGATAAGATGGATAAGAGGTTCGTCAAGAATTGAGTTCTTCATATTCCTCATCGCTTGAGGGATCTTCTTTGAATGGTGAGAGCTTGATCTTCAATTTGCTCCCATCTTTCTTCTTCTCTTCTTATGAGATGAGCTTCTTCTTCTTCCCAGATTCAACTGAAAGTAATCACTTCCTTTTGGCACACATTCCTCACATGAATGAATCCCATGATCATGGGAGGCCATTCAAGGTGGCTATCACCACTTCTGCATTCTCTGCTTCTTCTTCTACCGCTTCAAGATGTTATGCATTCTGGATCTTCACATTCTTCAACTGTTTTCTCAAATCCATATTTTGAATTATGTTCTTATCTTCAAATAGCTTGATCAAGGAATCAAACATATTCGGTGTCTTTAGGGAAGACACTTGTTGTACAATTTGATTCGTGATTGAATCAACAATGATCTTCTTGGCCTTGATCAAGTTCTTATTGTGTAAGGCTTTGAAGCTCATCTCCCTCTAGAACTGGAACCTCTCGACTCATGTAGGTGTCCAATTCATTTTCTTCAAAGAGATCAAATACCTCCATGCTTGGAAGTTTTTAAATTCACCAAGCTTATCATCAAGCTGATGTGATAGATCACTTTGAAATGAGAACCTCAAATGCAAATAGCAAAAGATTAGATCTTACCGATTTGAGGTGTCTGTCCTACTTCCAGAGCTGGATGATCTAGGGTTTGTCAGAGAAAGCCTAATTTTCAAAACTTAGAATATTTCAGATATAATTGGATATAAATATAGATCTCTTCAAATGGAGCTGTCCAATGTACTCTTTTTCTGAAAACAGTGGAGGGAAGCTCCCGAAACAAGAAGCCCTAGTTTTCCAATTTCTTCTGTAGAAATGCATGTTACTGTTTCTATGATATCTCTGAAATTGCTGCTCTTATGTGTTGGAAATTATGCACTGAGGTAACCTCACATGTCCCTGATCCAAAACCATAGGTTTCATCAGAATTGGTTTCACCAATTGGGATTTATGATCATTTTTCCAAGGTGACCTGTTATAGGACTGTTCAGAACAGTGAAGTTGTACGGCATGCCACATGTCACTGGTCCATCTTCAGGTTCTGAAATTCGGACCAAACCAATTAAAGCCTATTATTTTTTTGGAACATCTTCAGGAATTCTATTTGGACCCTTGTATCCCACGTTACAACAATTATCCCTAGGTGTCCTGTTTAGGGATGAATTCTAAAGAGGCTAGAACCCTAACTTGGAGGGATCATATCTCCCAGAATATAGTGAATATGAGGCTGACGTTTGGCTACAATGTAAATCAGGATTTTATCTTTGGCTTCTACAATTTTCAACTCTTGATCCTTTGCCAATATCAGGATATAGCGAATGTACCAAAACTTAGCCGTTTTAGTATTTAGGGTTTTTCCAGATCGGGGTCAAACTAGGGTTTGAATTTTTCGGAGTTTCACCCAACCAAATTTCTTGATCCAAGTCTCTAAAATTAGATTTTTATGAGGAGAAAAATCCTATGCTAGGATCACTCAAAAATTCTTCTTCTGTAGAAAGCCCTAATTTTCCGCACCAAAACTGAAAATGCTTGGAATCGAATTCCGCTTCGACAGAAAGATGTACCCTTGAATGGAGAGTTAGTATAGCCTTATTTTGATAATTGATTGTGGATAGAGACCCAAAAAATAAGAACCGATAGCTTCTATATCTGCACAATGTCTTCTTTCAGGGTGGCTCTCATCCCATGTTAAATTTTCATATGCTTAGCTAAGACATCAGTATTTCATTTCATTTTCATAACAAAAGCATATAAACATGATCACTGAAAGATAGACAAGCACAACCATACAAAAGGAACACAAATATTTATCCTAGGAAAACCCTACAGGGAAAAACCCAGCAAGCGGCTTCCTCAATATAGATGTCCCAAAAAGATAAAAGATAAAACCAGCAAGGAGATCAAAGCCTGATCCTCCTCCTTCTCGAACTACTTCTCTTCTCCACTAATGCACTACACAAGTGAGAGTGTGTGTCCCAAATGAGGAGCACTACACCTCTATTTATATTCATCTGTTCACTTAAGTTAACTCATCTATCATGTAGGCTCGAGTTAATCATGTAGGCTTGAGTTACACATGTAGGCTCAAGTAACCACACTGGGGTGCTAATGAACCACCTTTACAATTAGAGGGGACTACCTCATGACTCTTATTAGTTCTTCTGATTAGGAGCATCGAGGTACAAAGTAATACAAGTGGTTCTCCCGGTAGGACCATCGGGGACCACAAGCTGCTTCCCTTGATAGAAAAAGAGATCAAGAAGTTATATGAGGCCAAAATCATTATGGCCCTCATATTCTCACACTGGGTGGGAAATCGGGTCCCCATTAGGAAGAAGAATGGGGAAATAAGAATATGCATTGAATTCAAGAACTTGAATAGAGTTTCTTTGAAGAACCATTACCCCCTCCCTAAAATGGACCATATCTTACAGAAGGTAGTGGGTTCCCAAAGGATCTCCACCTTGGATGGCTTCTTAGGTTATAATCAGATTGTGGTGCACCTGGAGGATCAAGAAAAGACAAGTCTCACCACACCTTGGGGAACTTTCAAGTATGCTAAAATGCCATTTGGGCTCATGAATGTAGGGGTGAACTTCTAGTGGGCCATGGACATAGATTTCACTAATGAAAAGAACAAGATTATGTTCATCTATATGGACAATATCAATATTTTTTTCCAAATCTGATCCTACACCCTACACTATTTTTCACTGATTGGGAAACTTCTTTCTTCCATGCAAGTTCACCAAGCTGAATGAATATGGATCATAGATCTTATTTCACCTTTAATCCTCGGCATCAATTAGTGACAGTCCTACCAAATTCCGTTGGCCCCCAAAATCTTTTCCTTCGCGCATGTTCATCTAACAGAATTCATATCAACTATTGATGTCATCCTAATTCATATCTCAGCTGTAAAGATTTGGGTGTTTTACTCTTTTCCATTGATTTGAAAATTCAACCTTCATGTGCATGTCTCCTCAACAGAACCTTTTCCATCCGTATATATGCTATCTACTTTTCATTTGACGGTTGATTTATGCCACACGTTAACCTATTCCTCTGGTGATTAATTTTATTTATCCCTTGTATCTTTCACCATCATAGTCACTCACAACCATTGATATTTTCTTATGTATATCGACACCATTGCATCCTCCCATGATATAACACCTGGGCAGATTTTTCATATGAACTTCATTCCCAAGGCTATATTTAAGAATTCTTTTACATACAATATTTTTACGTTTATAAATAAGCCACTTCCAATCATTAAAACCCCTTATACCTACCTTCAGGTCATATAATACAACATTTTAGCTGTTATCTTACATTTTCACAGGCCTCCCCCTCTTTCCAACTGCTAACCAGAAATGGTGCTAATACGTTGAGTAAATTGATATGTATCAATATGTAGTAACTTTTTCTTGATTCAAATATTGTTTTTCCTCAATTTTATATGGTATTAAAGCCATGGTAGGACAAGGCAACTCTTCTATATATATTTTTTATGGATCTTTGATGAAAATTGAGAAAAAATGCTCAAAAATATTCCAACACTGCGCCAGAAGAGGAGAGTTTTCCACATAAGTCCTGGAATATTAGCCTTGCTCCCTCTAGATTCTGTTCAGAGAAGTATATCCAGGCGTGAATAAATTCCAAAAGTGCAGGTTGTTTGAACTTATTTTTTTTGTTTTGTGTGATTGCAGGTATCTCATAATCTCCTATTGCATTCACTACAGCTGGAAAATTGACTCTTCCTCTAGCAATCTTCTCACTCCTTTCAACTATCATCAATGGAAAGAGGATATAGAGATATAATTTCTCTCCAAGGGACTCTACAAAGTAACCATGGGCAAGAATCCAGGGCCAAATGTAGCAATAGAGAAGTCAAAATATTGGAACAAACTTAATAAAACGTATGGTTTCCTATGCCTATCCATTTCAAAGGATCTCCTCTTCCATATTAGTGGTTTGAAGACTCCCAAATAAGTGTGGGAACAACTTTCTAAAATATTTGGAAAGCAAGATGATTTGAAATCCTATTAGTTGGATAATGAACTGATCTCTCTCAATCCAAGAAATTTTGAGACCATAAATGAATTATTCACTAAGTTTAAGCATCTTGTGATCCAATTGAAGCAATGTGAAGTTGAAAATAAATATGACCAACTAATTCTTTCTATCCTTTCAAAGCTAGGACCAGCCTACTCTATGTTTGTCTATACCTTCCATACTTGAAATCGCACAATTCTGAATTGGAATATGCCTACCTTGAATGCATTCATTGACTCCCTAACCAATGAGCATGATAAACTTGTTCAGCTGGGATCAATGAGATCCTCCAAAGATCAATATTTGTTTTCTGGAGGAACCAAGGCTTTGAATTTTAAGTGAAATTAAAAGAAATAGAAGACCAAGTTTGATCCTCCCAAGAATAAGGAGAAAAACCAACAGTTAGATGAGCCCGCAGGCTCGAGGAAAAACAAGAAAAGGGGAAAAGAGAAGACAAAATTATCTTACTATAATAGAGGATTTCATCCTAAAATATCTTGCATGAAGAGGAATATTTCTCATATGGCCCTTCTCTTAGATATAAACAACATCACTCTTCCAGAAGGAGCAAGGAAGAAGGATACTAGAGATCGGAGTAATCATCCTGAAAGAGGTCATGCACTCATGGCTAGTGTTTTGAATGCTAGATATCTCCTCATTGACTCTTTATCTTCAAATCATATGTTTTTTTTGCAAGGATTATTTCACATCACTGGATTCTGATAGCTGCATATCCATCCACATGGGAGATGACTCATAAGTCTCATCAAAAGGAAAATGTATTATTCATCTAGAACATGGCAGCTTCAAAAATGTTCCATATATTCCCTCTTTAGCCTCAAACTTGTTGTATGCGTATCAAATGAAGCACATTGTTTTTACTAAAAGAGTTGTATTCATCCCAAATGATGTTGATATTTCTGAGATAGCCACGGGAAAACTCGTTGCAGTAGGAAAAGCAAATCATGCTACAAAAACGTGTGTTTTCCAATTTTGTGCCTTATTCAAAGCCAAGTTTCCTCCAGGAACATCGAAATGAGGTCATTCGACTATGAAGTGAGAGGTTTGGACACCTAAAATATAAATATTTGTAGCTACTACAAAAGGATTCCATGGTGGAAGTCATTTTAGGCATCAAATCCTCAAAAGGGATCTATAAGGGATGCATAGTCGGCATGAGCATAAGTTTGATCGAGGAAAAGCTAGTAGAGCTTCCTGTATTTTGTGGCTGATTCATAGTGATATCAGAGTTATGATTCCAACTACCTCTATGAATGGATTGAGGTATTTTCTTACCGTCATAGATGACCTTTCAATATTTACATGGTCTACTTTCTCAAAAATAAATCGGAAGTTTTTGAAAAATTCAAGGAATTTAAAGCTTCCGTTGAGACTGCTACTAGGAGAAATATCAAAGTTCTCAGATATGAAAATAGAGATGAATACACCAAATTATAGCTTCTATACCTTTGGGCAGAAAATGGAATCAAGATCTAGCCACGGGAAAACTCATTGCAGTAGGAAAAGCAAATCATGCTACAAAAACGCGTGTTTTCCAATTTTGTGCCTTATTCAAAGCCAAGTTCCCTCCAGGAACATGGAAATGAGGTCATTCAGCTGTGAAGTGAGAGGTTTGGACACCTAAAATATAAATATTTGTAGCTACTACAAAAGGATTCCATGGTGGAAGGCGTTTTAGACATCAAATCCTCAAAAGGGATCTATAAGGGATGCATAGTCAACAAGCATCATGAGCATAAGTTTGATCGAGGAAAAGCTAGTAGAGATTCTTGTATTTTGCGGCTGATTCATAGTGATATCATATGTATGATTCCAACTACCTCTATCAATGGATCAAGGTATTTTCTTACCATCATAGATTACCTTTCAATATTTACATGGTCTACTTTCTCAAAAATAAATCGAAAGTTTTTGAAAAATTCAAGGAGTTTAAAGCTTCCATTAAGACTTCTCCTGGGAGAAATATCAAAGCTCTTAGATATGATAATAGAGATGAATACACCAAATTAGAGCTTCTTTACCTTTGGGCAGAAAATGGAATCAAGATCTAGCACATTGTTCCCTACACACCTCAACATAATAGTGTAGCAGAAAGGAAAAAATGAGCACTAAAAGAGAGGACAACATCTATGCTTGAGTATAAATATTTGGTTGCAAATATATAGGTTGAGGATATGAATTTTTCTGCATACATTCATAATAGGGTCCCATACTCATTCGCCAAGCCTGGTGTGTCTAATCTCATGCTTTTCGGGTCCACTACATGGGCTAGAATTCCACTGGATAAGAGAAAATATTTGGAGCCACAGAGTATTGAGTGCATCGTCATTGGATATGATGAATAAGAAAAAGTATACAAGATTTTGAATATCAAAACAAAAAATATATTCATAGAGGCAAGTGTCTGCTTTGAAGAGCCTCTTCAATATCTGCAATTAGTGGATGAAGAAACTGCCAAAGTGCTTCCTCTTTCTGATGAAGATTATGGAGATGAAAATGAAAGTATATGCTCTGACATTTCATATGTAATGTCTCATATCAGTGAGAATGAAGAATCAGGTTTTGAATCAGATCCGAATGAGCCCTCTCATCTACCAAACTGGGAAGAAAAGACTCTCTCAGCTTCTTGGTCAAACATTGGAAATCCTGATGATCAAAGGAGAACTCGAGCAGAATTTCAAAGAGAAAGTATTGCTCTTTCATGCACTGATCATTTGATGTCTTATAAATGCTTCATTATGATTGGATCTGATCCAAAATAATATTATCATTCCCACCATGATTCTAGATGGAAATCCACTATGGATGAAGAGTATCACTCTCTTCAGAAAAATGAAACCGCAGAGCTAGTTTCTCTTCCACCCGGGAGGAAACTTGTTCAATGCAAATGGTTCTACTAAACCAAGGTTGTTACAGATGGTTCAACCTACAAATATAAATCATGGTTGGTATCAAAACACTTCTCACAAGTTCAAGGAGTGGACTATACATAAACCTTCGCACCGGTGAAAAAAATGGTTTCTACTAGGCTAGTCTTCGCCATTTCCACATCCAAACAATAGGAGGTGTACCTTATGGATGTCAAAAGTTATTTTCTTTATGGATATCTGCATGAATCATCCTGAAGGGTACATATTATAACCAACATTAGTTTGCAGACTTTGAAAATCATTGTATGTCTTAAAACAGGCCCCAAGAGCTTGATATGCAAAGATGGATTCCTTTTTGCTGTCACAAAACTTTGCAAGATGTAAGTATGATTCAAATGTGTACCTACAACAATATGAAGGTAGTTTGTTAATTATAGTTCTGTATGTTGATTATTTATTAATTACTGGAAGCACACTTTCTTTAATAAGCTTCATTATAATTTTTGTGTCACTCAAACAAAGATAAGTTTACTATTTTGTATGACATTGTATAGTATGCCTTATTTCTTATTATTTATCCTTTTCACATGCATTGTTGCTCTAGAAATACATGAACAAAATTTTATGGAGAACATAGGAGCTTGCAATTTCTTTCATCCTCGTCAAGCAATTGGTCCAAATTCTATTTTCAAAATACCAGTTTCATAAGAGCTCGTTGATTTGATATATAGTTGGAACTCAATCCCGTGACCATGCATTTTACGTGCCTCTATATTTGTATGAGATTTTTGTCAAACATTTCCACCATCAACAAGGTATCAATGATGTTTAAAAAACCCTAATTCTAAACTACCCGTTGAGATAAATTGGCATAGAGATAAGGAATATTTTATTTTCTATCTTTCATACCAATGGATACTCGAAGGTTGGATATAAACTTTGAACCCTAACCTCCAAGTTGCACTCTAAAAATTTAAATGCCAAAGTGATCCAGGAGGATCATCTCATAGTCAATCAAAATTAAAGTCTTCAAAATGTAAAATAAAGCTTATAGGGTAAAAGAGCTTATCAAGAGCTTTCTAGCAATGCTTGTTTCATGCAAAATGATCTCTAGATGCAGAAGTTATTTAGGTTTGAATTTTTCGTAGTTTTGGTTAAAATTGACAAAAATATGGTTTTTTTGGAAAATTTGACAATGTAATTTTTTATAAAATTTGAGAGTCCATGGGATTGAACACCATGAACTCTGAAATCCTTCACAAGTCCATCTAACCATCTCTCTTTCATGTTGGCCCTTAACATGTATATGGTGCATGTTGTATATAACTTTGAACTACGTTTTAAATCTGAAAAGGGAGAAGCCCTCGACCCCATGGCCAACACCGAGTCCCCCCCCACACATATATTATAATGTATTTGAACTATATCATTGGTGGAAAAAACCATATAATACATTACCAAATTATCAAATTATAATATATAGTTATAACTCTATGCCATAATATATATATATATATATATATATATATCCAAACTATATAATAATGCCACATACCGATATACATAACAAGAAAAACCATTATATGAGGACAAGGCCATGGGTTTGACCCTGCAACCTCCTCCCCTCCTTTCCATCACCTTACCTAATGTGCAATCCATGCCTCTTGCTAAGGGATGTGGTGGATAATGGTTATATGTTGTTGGTGCAAATCAGGGTGCCAAAAAGGTGTGTGGCCCTCTGGCCCTCAACCCAAAACAACCTCGAAACCATAATAAAAACTAGGGTTTGGAACAAAGTTCAAGACAAATGAAGAAAGGAATAGAGACCCTTAAGCACCGAGCGAGCATGAATCCTGAGATGGTATTGGCACGAAACCAAAGGTGGTTTTGAAGGCTTCCCATGGTGATGATTGCATGGTTTCCAAGGAGGTTTGTGCAGAAAATTTGAGAAATTTTCTACACAGCTCTCGAGGTTCGTACAGTCATTAATGGGCATGGATCCCAAGGTGGAATCCGTATAGGTCTGTATAGTTGCAGGGAGAGAATGTTCTCGATATGTGTGTTGGAGGAGGTCTGCGGAATATATAGTAGACTTTATACTCATTTTTCTTAGAATTTCACAAGGAATTCAATGGTGTTGTTTTTTTTTGTTTATGACTGACAAAACTCAGAAGTGTTTCTAGAATACTCATTTTGTAAGCTTCGAAGACTTAATAAGATTGGCCTTCCCATTGGAAGTGGCCTGAAGACGTAGCCCAGGAGGGGTGAACTTTGTTATCAATTGTTGTCTTCATTATATGGTTTTCATATCTCTTTCATTTGCTTATGTGATTGATTTAAAGCATTAAAAATTCATCTTTTAATCCTGTTTATGAGTATTTTACATACAAAATTCACATGCAAATTAATAGTTAAAATGATCCCCAATATTTTCAGATAATAAAGGTCTTATCTTTATCCTTATGAGGTGTGTGCATACATTTGAAATCTCATTATTTGCATAGAGATTTAATGCTAAGCAAAATCCCTCTTTTGGTTATCGGAATTGTTGTGTTTATTTAATTCTTCTATTTAGAAGTTATAAAATAAATGCTTTAAACTTGGCATATTGTCTCTCATAGAAAATAATTTATTTCCTGGTATGCCCCCTCTCAAGCAAGAACTGCCATCAGAAAAAACCTGTCCACACTAGATTAGATAACATGGACAAAAAATCCTAATTTCCAAAGTAAACTTAGCTAGACAAAAACAACCACAATGCTTCACCAAAATCAGGAACTATATCTTGTCTATATAACTACTATGGAAATGTTAAACAGTATTGACCCTAGGAATTCATGAGCAATTATAAAATTTAAGAACAAGTTCATATTTCCCCTAAGAAACTTCATTTTCACTATAACAATTTGAATTCTCTATAAACCGCGTCCCTTTTTATGCATGGTCCCTTATTCAACAATAAAGACATATAAAAAAAGAAAAATCATGTGCAGTCTCACGGTGTGGAGAATCCAAATTGCACTCTTTATGGTATTAAAACTACCCTCGATCAAACCTGTAAAATAAATAGTAACTAAGTTTATGAAATTCAAACATCCTATTATAGTAAAGAGAAAAATTGTTTTCTTAGTGTACCCCTTCACAAGAGAAGAATTGCACAGTGAAACCCTACCATCCTGACCATCATAGCTAAGGTGGGAAAAAAAAATATAGTAAACGGAGAATGATAGAAATACAACAAGAAGTAACAAGACAAAAACAAACATGTTTCTTTCCAAGATAAATGAGCACAGTGTTTCTCCTTACCCAGACAATCTCATAGCTATAAACAATAGGGAAGAGAAAAAAAATAGTGTCTCGTTGTAGCATGGAAGGATGACCATATCCAAAGCCACAATGATAGAGCCAAGAAATGCCACCTTGCTCACTGGAAACTGTAGACTTTCTTTCACCAAACTAAACCAGTGAATTAGACACAACAATGAGAACAAGAGACATCTAGTGAACAACAAGGTTGATATGCTCAACAAATTCGATGAAATAGTACCAAAACCATTCACATGGTCTCTCATTAAATGCCATTGTGCACACATTGACTCCAAACCTCTTGAAATTTCCTTCGCTAACACTCCTACCGGTTTCCTAGTCGGTGAACCAATGCAAACATAAATACTATTTTATTGACACGTGCCCACATTTGAATTTGTGCAATTGCAAGAGGTTCAAGTTTTGCATGTCTATGCTTGATATGCACTTTATGTCGTCTACTTGTGGGAATGTTGCATACATCCTCGACAACGAGGATACAATGGTATTAGAACCTTATTTAAAGGAAATGGTCTCGAATCTCATGATCGTTAGAAAACAAACAGTTAGTAAATGTCATAGGATATAAGCATTATCAGATGTCAAACATTTGACACTTTTGCACAACCCAAAAGACAAGTTCTTATGAGAATATCATGGTACAAAACACTGTTACAAAATCATAAGCCTATATATTAAATGGATAGAGTGCTCGAATATTAAGCATCTTGAGTGCAGGTAGACAAAAAATTCCCCATTAGGTATTTTTTTCTTTGGTGCAATAATAAGCACAAACATCTAGTCATTTATAATACACATATACCATACAATCACCCTTTATACTACAAACTTTATAGCACTAAGAAATCTCACCATGAAATACACACAAATTTAAAGAATCTTAATCCCCGCAAGATTTATACCCGAGTCTCCATCGAGTTAGCCATAAAGCTGCATAATTGGATGCTACCCTTAAACTAAAGAAAACTATCACATTATATAACAATGGCATGCAAATAACATGGATTGAAGGGCTAGAGCGATGACGATGGCAATGAATACCTGCGAGATGACCAAATTTGGTGGGGCTAATTGTACAGTTTTCAAGGAGACAAATTACTTAGGTAGTGACATCTATGAATATTTCAAGTATTTTTCTACGGTTGTTCTCGGTAATTTTCTCCTTGGTCACCATTTTTTGTTCTTCTATTGGTTCCCAGGGTTATTGTTTGCTTGTGTTTTAGAGGTTTCTTATCAGGGTTTGTTAACTAGAGGTTTGACCTACCCTTCGAACCCTCTCTGACACCACATTGTGGTACCTTTCTAGGCTTTTCAGAATCTAATGTTTTCCTGGAATCCTGGCATGGAGTTCATCCTCTCCCTGAGGACCTAGTACCAACCATGTAAATAAAGTGGGAATTTCTATGGTTTGGGTGTTAGTTTGGGTCTGTCTAATCGCCTTTTTAGGCTCTTGGTTCTTGTCTCCCTTTATGGCCTCAACTCACTAATTTTTTGTATTTCTAACTAAGGTTTGGATTGTGGTCTGCTGACTGTATTGTATTTACTTCCCTTTGAGGTTGGTGGTTATTTATTTTTACTTTTTTATCTCCTTAGTATCTATGTCTGTTGGATTTCTTCCTTGATGGGATGCGAAGTGTTTTAGGTTCTGGGTTTACCCTGGTTTTCACTTGTGTCTTGGTTTCCCTGTTTCGAGATGGTTTAGTTGCTTTCCTTCTGCTCTTACCTGATAGGGAGGGCATCACGTGCTCTTGTCTGACCTAGCTCCATTTTGTCTTGTATGGAGGTGTCAAAGGTTCCTGTGGGGAAAATGAATGTGGGATCGTACCCTCCTACAAACTATAAGTCCCAGAGGAAGACTAAGGCTCTCAAGGCCCTGGAAGCTAAGTGCATCTTTGTGCTTGGGAGAGATATCTACATGGATAAGGTTGAAGCCCTTTGCGGTAGGGAACTTGTAGGACGTCTAGAATATTGTAAGATAGGGAAAGAGGAATGGGTGGTTTGGGAAACTCAGCACTGGAAGCCGCTCTTGGATTACGTCCCTACGGTGACTAGACTAGAAAATGGTTGGCTTGTATTTTTTTTCTTGAAGGGAAGGATGCATCCCTTATTCTTGACTCGTTGTGGCCAATCTGTAATGGTTTGCTTGTACTCAGTTTCTAGCACACAGGTTTTGATCCCCTTCGTGAGACACTGATTATTTGACACATGTGGGTGTTGCTTCCTTCTTTACCACTCCCCTTCTGGAGAAGGATATCCTCGTAGGTATTGCAAATTATTTGGTACGTTTCGTGGCTATGGCAAAACACTTGCAGCATACCATTTATAAATGGTCAGTGAGGGTTTTGGTGGAGCTGGACATCTTAGCAGGGTTACCAGCTGATATTGATATTCTTTGTAATGATTTTTTTCATGTCCAAAAGATAGACTATCTTAATGTACCCTTTTGGTGTCAATATTTCCATTTGAGAGAGCATCTCAGGTACAATTTCCCAACATTTCTTCATGGTTCTCCTTGATCATTGGATGGCAAGGTCCTAAATCCATGCTTGAAAACTTCTTCCTTTGATTTAGTTCCAGAGGTTCCCTCTTCATCACTCATTACAGGTATGTATGCTTCTACTTCACCTACGAACTATGAGGACCTTACAAAAGGTGAACTACATTATATTTTAGATTATTGTGAATATTGCTAACTACAAACGTACTGTTAAACCTTTTGCTTGTGGTTCCTCTAGTCCAAATGAGGTTGCACTAGAATCTGCTAGGGTTTTAGACTCCTCGTCGGACGATATATATTTATGCACTGTTTCGATTGTTCCTCTGTTGGCTCATACTCCTAGGGTATTGGGGTCTTCATCGGACGGGGTATGTTTATCCCCTTCTTTGAATGTACCTCTATTGGTTCCTACTCCTATGGTATTGGGGTCTTCGTTGGATGGGGTCTATTTATCCCCTTCTTTGAATGTACCTCTATTGGTTCCTTTTACTATGGGTTTGGGATATTTATCTAAAAGGGATTGTTTATCCTCTACTTTGATCGTTCCTTTGATGGCTCCTACTCCTAGGGTTTTTGGCTCCACATTGGATGAGTTTTGTGTGTCCACTGCTTTAAACTTGCCCCTATTTTTGGAGGAATGTTGGGTATATGTTATATTATTTGCATGTACGTATGGAGGGGAGGTGTGCATGTTAGCACTGCAGCTTGGTGATTGATAGATTTTATGGCTATTTATAGCTGTTTGTGAATATTTTTAGAATTTGTCTAAAAATATGTAACTTAATCCCAATTAAGGGATTGGAGTTTTTTTCTAATCCGAGTTAATGGATTAGGGTATTTGGATGTTGCAGAATACCTATATTTTGTATTGTGAGAATTCATAATGTAATGAAGAGAATATAGGAGGTGTGGCTCCAAGGTTTTCTAGTTTTTCCTGGTTAAGTATTTCCAAGGTAAATCTATGTGTTTATGTGTGAATAATGTGTTGTGATCTCTATTTTGTGTAAAAGAATCTGTATGCTTTGCTTCTCTACACAGGTTTAGAACTTACATGTGGTATCAGAGCTCGATTTTGGCATCGAGGGGACTCCTTTGCTGCTAAGGGTTCGACGTGGTTGATAGATCTCGGGTTTGTGATAAACCTGGGTTCAGTGGGATCTTTCCAGTGTTGATTTGTGCATTGAAAGAGAATGGAAAGCACTTCAAGAATTCAGATCGATAAATTTAACGGCCAGAATTTTGAGCTACGGAAGCTCAAAATGGAGGATCTTCTGGTAGATCGAGAACAGTGGATTGCTGTGGATCCGGGTACGAAACCCACTGCAACATCACACGATGATTGAGATAAATTAGAAAGAAGGGCAAGGAGTACAATATGATTATGCTTATCAAACTCTATGTTGTTGAACGTGTCTAGTGAACATAGTGCAGTAAAGCTATGGGCAAAACTAGGGAGTTTGTATTAATCAGAATCCATTTTGAACAAGTTGTTTCTTGAAAAGAAGTTGTTTCACCTTAGAATGGAGGAGAATGACACTGTAAAGAGAATTTGAATTTCTACAATACTCTGGTAAGTCAGATAACCTCTTCTAGTATTAAAATGTCTAAAGAAGATAAATGTATTACATTATTGTGTTCTTTGTCGGAATCCTAGGACAACCTAATTGTTGCAATAGGTAGTGCTAACCAGGAGACCTTAAAATTTGATGAAATTGTGTCATCCCTACTATTAGAAGAGATGAGGTGCAAAACCATGGATAATAATAGCATGGATGCCTTGTCTGTGAGAGGTCACCCCCAGGAGAGAAACAAAAATAAAGGATCTAGGGGGTGATCTAAATCTAAGGGTAGATCTAAATCCCCAGGAAAAGGAATAAGGAAGTGTTCAAAATGCAGTAAAGTTGGGCACTATAACCAATATTGAAGATCTAAGAATGTTGAGAAAGCAAAGGGATATGAGGATACCCCTTCCGTAGAGGTGAAGAATTCCTCAGAAGAAGGAGGGGATGTGTACCTAGTTTCCACGAGTAATCCTTCAGAACGTGATATATGGTTGATTGAATTAGGTGCGTCATGTCATATGACCCTTCATAGGGAGTGGTTCTGTCAATATGAAAAGTACAATGGAGGACATGTGTACTTGGGAGATGATTCACCAGCTAGTATCATTGGACATGGTAGAGTCAAGCTAAAATGAAGGATGGAAGGATTAGAACTTTGCCTGGAGTGCTACACATTCCAAATCTAGCAAGAAACTTGATATCTGTCGGAAAGATGGATGTTGCAGGTGTAAATACTGTGTGTGGAGATGGGGGTTGCAAAATGGTTCAAAGATCAATGGTATTGATGAGAGGAGTTCGGTATGGAACTCTATACAAAATATTGGGAAAAACCATCATTGATGAATGCAACAATTTTGTTGTGCTGGAGGAAGGAGGTAAAGATGAAAAAATACTGACTGCATTAGGAGGAAAGACAATGCTATGGCATTAAAGATTGGGGCATATCGGAGAAAAGGGACTTCAAGCATTACAAGGTAAAGGTATGGTTGAAGGTATGACTGATTGCACTCTGGATTTTGATTTCTGTGAACATTGCATATATGGAAAACAAAATTGAGTAAGATTTGCATTTGGTGCTACAAGAGCAAAGGGAATTCTAGAATTAATACATAGTGATGTGTTTGGACCTGTTCCTATTCCATCATTAGGAAAATATGTGTATTATGTTTCATTTATAGATGATTTCTCAAGGAACATATGGATTTATTTCCTTCGAAATAAATCTGAAGTATTTTCCAAGTTTAAAGAATTTAAGGCTCTTGTAAAAAATCGATCAGAAAAGAAAATAAAGGTGTTGAGGACAGATAATGGTGGAGAGTTCTGTGGGAATGAATTCGAGGGATTTTGTAAGAAGTGTGGTATATAAAGGAAAAATACTACTCCATACACACCTCCAGAAAATTGAGTTGCTGAGAGGATGAATAAGACATTGATGGAAAAGTGAAGGAGCATGGTAAGCAGTGCTAGGATAGGACAAGAATTCTGGGCAGAAGTAGTGGAGACATCATGTTACTTAGTAAACTGATTACCCACATCAGCATTGATTGATAAAACTCCACAAGAGGTATGTTCTGGTAAGAAACCCTCTATTAAGCATTTGAAAGTTTTTGGTTGTGATGGTTATGTACATGTTCCAAAGGACAAAAGGAGCAAGCTGGATAACAAAGCTGAGAAGCATATCTTTATTGGCTATAAAGATGGTATGAAAGGGTATAATATTTGGAATCCTATAACTAAGAAGACTATTTACAGTTGAGATGTTGTGTTTCGAGAAGTCAAAGAAGTCCCCAGACAAGAAGTGAATCCAACAGAAAAGGAACCTAAGAAAATAGAGTTTAATTTAGAAGGTGAAGAATCTGAATCAATAGAAGAAGTGGAAACAGAAGAAGAAGAACCTCATACTCCAGTTTTGAGTAGATAATCTCAAGAAATAAGGAAACCAGAAAGGTATTCCCCGCCTGATTTTCAATCTCATTTTGCTATGTCTATTACTGATGATGATCCTAGAAATTTGAAGGAAGCTGTTAATTCAGAGGATAGTGATCTCTGGAAAAAGGCCATGGATGAAGAAATGGATTCCTTGGACAAAATTGAATCTTGGAATCTAGTCTAGTTACCACCTAAAGGAAAATCCATTGGGAGAAAATGGCTATTTAAAAAGAAGTTGAATGCAGAAGGTCAAGTGGATAAGTATAAAGCCCACTTGGTAGCAAAGGGATATTCTCAGGTAAAGGGGATTGATTTTGATGTATATTTTCTCTAGTTGAAAAATTAACTTTTGTTAGATTTCTTCTTTCTATTGGTGTTGCTTTTGATCTTGAAATAGAGAAAATGGATGTGAAGACAACATTCTTACATGGGGATCTGGAAGAAGAAATATACGTGAAACAACCATAAGGGTTCATATTAAAGGGAATGAATGAGTTGGTATGTAAACTAAAGAAGTCCCTTTATGGTCTAAAGCAATCTCCAAGGATTTGGTACCAAAATTTTGACACATAGATACTTGTATTGGGGTTTGTGAGAAGCAAAGTTGATCACTGTGTATATTCCAAACAGGTTGGTGATCACTTCATTAACATAGTTATGTATGTTGATGACATGTTGCTAATTGGAAACAACAAAGATGTTATAAAGGAGGTGAAGTCTCAACTGTCGCGACCAAGTTTGATATGAAAGATCTCGGTGCTGCAAACTTCATTCTGGGAATGGAGATAAGAAGAGATCGTGTAAACAAAAGGATCATTTTAAATCAAAGAAAATATGTTGAGACGGTACTACAGAGATTTAACATGCAGGAAAGTAAGTCGATCAAGGTTCATATTCTTGTAGGTGTAAAGTTATCTATAGAGTAGTGTCCCAAGACACAGGAAGAAGAAGAAGACATGTCATGGGTTCCACATTCCAGTGCAGTTGGTAGTTTGATGTATGCAATGGTATGTACAAGACCAGACATTGCTCATGCAGTGGGAGTTTTGAGAAGATATATGTCAAAACCAGGAAAGGAGCATTGGACAACTATAAAGAGGGTCTTCAGATATTTGTATGGCACCACAGATTATGCAATCTTCTACCAAGGAAGACCTGGACCAAACAGAGTAATAAATGTGCATGGATTTGTTGATGCAGACTAGGCTGGAGACTTTGATCATAGAAGATATACAAGTGGGTATGTCTTTAACCCATTTAGAGGAGCTATCAGTTGGATGAGCAAGATACAAGCTATATTTGCACTCTCAACTCCAGAAGTTGAATACATGGAAACCACTCATGCAAGCAAAGAAGCTGTGTGGTTGCAAAGATTGTGTTCAGGTATTGGGTTTGTACAGAAAGGTGTAAGGTTAGGTTGTGATAACCAAAGTGCAATATTCCTGGCAAAGAACCCTGCTTATGATGCTAAGACAAATCAAGACAAATCATATTGATGTGCAATATCACTTTGTGAGAGATATGGTTGAAGACAAGAAGGTGCTCTTGGAGAAGGTTGAAACCGTGAAAAATGTTGCAGACGCATTAACAAATTTTGTTAGTACAGAGAAGTTCTCTTGGTGTAGAGAATCTATGGGCATTGATGCCCTGAATCTGTGACTTTATGAGTACATGACTCATTGTTATGCAAAGGAAACAACAAGTGGGAGAATGTTGGGTATATGTTTTATTCTTTGCATGTGCGTATGGAGGGGAGGTGCGCATGTCAGCGCTATAGCTCGGTGATCCCAAAAGCAACTTTTTTGGCTATTTATAGATTTTATGGCTATTTATAGCTATTTATGGCTATTTTTAGAATTTGTCTAAAAATATGTAACTTAATCTCGGTTAAGGGAATGGAGTATTTTTCTAATCCAGGCTAACAATTTAGGGTATTTGGATGTTGCGGAATAGCTATATTTTGTATTGTGAGGATTCATAATGTAGAGAAGAGAATATATGAGGTGTGGCTCCAAGGTTTTCTGGTTTTTCTCGGTTAAGGGTTTCCACATTAAATATATGTGTTTATGTGTGAATGATGTAAATATGTATGATTTTCTTCTCTGCACAGGTTTAGAACTTACAAGGAGGGATTCCCACCTCTTAATGAGTATCCCTATGCACCTTTCCCTCCTTCATACGACTCTCACCCGCCCACTAGCCCCTGTGAAACACCATCCTTCACTGATCCTTCCTTGCTTAAGTCTCTCACTATATTCACTAGTGAATCCCCCATATCTCCCTCTACTTTCCCCTTGGACTCTATTCGACATAAAAATGTAACAATCCAAAGAGCTAGAAGACCAAAATATGTTAAGCCTCAGGGCCACCATGAGGATCACGCCTATCTACCCCCTTCAATTAGAATAGAGGAAGCTGCAAGATCCTTCTTTCCTACTAACAACTATTCTTTCCTTGGGGATATTAGAGTAGAGAACTCCCCTAATCTAGGTTCCTAATGAAACTAATCTCCCTCAACATTCATGGTTTTGGAGGGCTTACCAAGATTAAAGCCCTCAGTTCTCTTCTCTCTGAAATCAAACCTGACATGGTTTTCCTTCAAGAAATAATGTGTGATCACTCCCAAGCTCTTCTTTCCTTTTCCAAAGTCAAACTGAGCTCGGAATTTTTAGCTACAGACTCTCATGGTCTCTTTTGGGGTATTCTCATGGGATGGGATCCCTTTGTGGTGTGTTATAAAACTTTTGTTATGTTTTTTGGTATTTTGGTCAAAGTCATATTGAGAAACCAGTCCCTAGAGATTACCTATCTCAATTTGTATGGACCCTACCTCAATAAAACTGTGTTCTGGGATTCGACGATTAAGGAGGTAATTTTTTATCACCCTAATCTGATCATTGCAGGGAATCTTAGATTCAAACTCTCGGATGCTGAGATTTTGGGGAAGAAAGATCATATTGACACTCAAAGTTCCTTTTTCACCCAACTGTTGGATCATACACATATGGTGGATATAGCCCCGACTCTTGTTGTCCCGACTTGGAGGATTAGAATATCTAGGTCTGAAGGAATTAGTAATAAATTGGAAAGATATCTTGTATATGCCTCTTTGGTGCCTTTATTTTATCATTATAGAGCTTGGACTCACTACTTGGTGATCTATCATCATTTCCTAGTTTTTCTGGAATGGGATGACTCAGCCTTTATAAAGATTTATCCCTTAAAATTCAAGAGGGCTTGCCATTCTTGTGGATGGTTTCTCTCACATTGCTCATTCTTCTTAGTCATCAAAGATAGGCCCCTCAAGGGGTGATGATATTGATTTCTTGGTTATGAATCCTAAAAGACTCAAATCAGATGTCAAGCTATGCGAAAAAAACCAAAAACTGAATCAGGGGCGGGAACTTATTGAACTAGATCATGAAATCCAACAACTCTTATCTTTGTCTCTCTTTGGTATTTTCCCTAAGTTGGAATTCCAGAAGCTTGTCTCCATAAATAAAAGGAAAGAAGAGATTTTGGCTCATGAGGTTCTAACCAGGATTCTAAAGAGCAGGGCCCTCTGGATTGAGTAGGGTGATGAAAATAACAACTTCTTTCACAACTTTTCCTCAGCAAGGAGAAACCATATTAATATTTGGGAACTAATGGATGGTGATGGAAATACGGTTAGTAATTTGGATCAGCTCAAAAGCATGGCAAAAGAACATTTTTTAGCTCAGTTTATGGATGATGGAAATGATATAATATCATACCATATAAATGTTACTAAGCACTTCCCATATTTCTTTAATGAGGAATACTCAGAGAACATGGATGGAGGAAATATAACAGGCACTAAATTTTTTTTAAAACGACTGAACTCCTGGTCCATATGGCTGGCCTGTGGAGTTCTTCCTATTTTTTTGGACCTGGTAATGAAGGACTTATGGAAAGCTGTGGAGCAGTCCAGGAAAGAGGATAGCATTGGGAGATCTTTAAACTCTACTTTTCTAACCCTCATTCCCAAGTGTCATAAACCTAGGTCCTTTGCATATTTTAGATCTATCTCGCTCTGTAACCTCATATATAAACTCATTTCAAAGGTCATTTCTAACAGACTTAAGCCCTTAATGGCGAGGGGAATCTCTATGGAATAATTTAGTTTCTTGAAGAATAGACAAATCCAAGAATCGATCAGTATTACTTAAGAAATATTACAGACTATCAAAATAAAAAATATGGAGGCGTTGGTTCTTAAATTGGATCTCATAAAAGATTTTGATAGAGTCAATTGGACTTTCTTACAACTTATCCTTCTTAAGATCGATATGTCCTTGGGAACTATAAATTGGATCATGGGATGTGTTACGTTTGCAAACTTCTCGGTCTCAGATAAATGGCTCCCTGCTTAGTTTTTTTTAATACGAGGCGTGGTATCAGACAAGGCTTCCCCTTATCTCCCCTTCTCTTCCTATTGGCCATCAAAGGGCTTAGTCGAATTATTGGAGTAACCAAGTGAACTGGTAAATTATAAGGTATTCGTCTCTCCTCCACTCTGGCATTAACCCACTTTCTCTTCATGGATGATGTTATTTTATTTGGGTATGGATTTCTGAAGGAATGGGATGCTTACAAAGATATATTGGATCAGTTTTGTGCTGCATCGGGTATGTGCATAAGTATAGAGAAATATTCTTTCCTCTATAACAACCTGCAAGTGGAAGTCAACTGAAGTAATCCCCCGTATAAGATGGAAGCGATAAGTATTTGTTTTGAATACTCGGGATTTTGACTTAAACCCTCTGTTTATGGTGCAAAGGATTGGCGATGGATTATAAAAAGTTTTTAGAACTGAATAGGTCATTGGACCTATATACTCTTATCTTTAGGTGGCAAACTCATAATGATTAGATCAGTTCTGACAGGGATACCATTTTACTGGTTCTATCTTCTGAGGCTCCCAAAGTCCATTTTGAACAGGCTAATCCAATGTATTTTCACCTTCCTTTGGGGAGGTACACCACTCAAGGGAAAGAAACACCTTGTTCATTGGAAACTTCTTGCAAGACCCTTTTTTGATGGGGGGTGGAACATAAAAAATCTTGATTGGTTTAGTTTATCGCTCAAACTAAAAGTCCTGTGGAGTATTCTCAGAAGTAATCGTCTTTGGTTTATGGTCATTTAGGTAAAATATCTATAAAAAAATCTATTGAATGTTGGCTTCACCAAAAAAAGTTTTATGTCCTTAATGCATCAGATATTTGGAACAGATTCACCAGCATCCTCCCATGGATCAACAACAAGCTAGGTTGGAAAGTTGGAAATGGTTCCCAAATCAAACTAGGAACTCACTTTATTTCTGGGTTAAATTCAAATTTTGCTCTATATTTAGAACATCACACATATCTTCAATACTATGGAATCACAAATCTCTTGCAGGCCTGTAACCCCGGTTTCTCCCACAACACATATTCTTACTGGATGTCAGTGGATGATCTTGAACTTGGTGGGTCTTGGAAGGAGAAGTGGTCCTGTTACACTGACGGACTATCCCATGGTGGAATAATACTCTTGAAACATAAGAATTGTATTATCTAGATGCATAATTCAATAAATGGGGAAGCGAATGCTCATCTACCATACGACCTATTGCAACTTCTTGCTCAGCTCTACTTTTCGGTTGGCAATTCAACAAACTATGGAAATGGAAGATACCACTAAAATTAAATTGTTGTTGTTGGTTCAGTGTGGGAAATCATATATGTACTTGGGATAATTTAAACAACAGGGGTTGGATTGGCCTTGGACGATGTTGTTTGTGCGAATTGGATCAAGAATCGGTTGATCATCTCTATGTTACCTTTTCTTTCACTAAGGAGGTTAGAGATACTCTTGCATCCCGATTCTCACTAGTTATTAATTGGAAGGAGCCTTTGTTCCTAGAAAATTTAAATAAATGGAAAATGAAATATCACTAACTACTTTACTTAACTATATTTTATATCTGGTGTATATGGAAATCCTGCAACCTCTATATTTTTTACGATCAAGAACAACTGGTTGGCACTGTCTGCTACATAATCTTGAATCTTTTTTACAAATATCTGTTTGTGGGGAAATGGTGACACAGCAGGATACTGGACTTGCACCTGATATCACTTACGCCACTGGGTACTTTGATGGCGCAGCAACAACAAACATTGGAGGAGCTGGGTTTGTCCTCCTTATCAACTCTTCCCATTACTTTCATGCTAAGATGGGATGTAGTAATGGTACAAATACTAGAGCTGAATTACTAGCTCTGTGGGATCTCTTGTCTTTCACAGTATCTATTGGCATACCCTCCCTCTCGGTCTTTGGGGATTCCCAGGTTATCATAAACTAGGATAACCAGGTGATCTTTGTTGAGGTGACAAACCTTGAGCATTGGTGTGATTGCATCAGTGATATCAAGGATTCTTTTCTCTCCTTAAGCTTTCAACACATTTATAGGGAGCACAATTCGAGTGCTTATGGACTGTCAAAGGATGCAGTGTCCTTGGATATTGGAAAAATCTCCATCATTGAGTACTTGGAAGGAGAGGTGACTGGATTTGGAAATTTAAAGTTCATTTGAATTACGTTGTACAATGATGGCTTACTTATCTTTCTTTGAAAGATTGTATCATAATTCCTTTCTCTTACCGTGTTTCTCTCTGGTTTGAGATTATTATTTTTTTGGGACTTTTGATGCCTTGTGTTGAGGGGTATCATCTTTCCCCTCTAGTTCTTCCTTTGGATATGCTTCCAGGAATATTATTGTACTGCCTATGGATAGTGTGGAGAGACTTCTCAGAGAAGATTTGAATGGGGGATGTGATTTATTCAGTCCCGCTTTGTTGTAATTAGATGTTGGACCTGCTATGTTGTTGTGTGTCGATGATGATTGATGGATTTTTTGTAACATAGTATGATACAGAGTATCATGGATTGTCTTTTTTTACCTTTGAATCAATACAATATCAAGGAACTCATCTTTTCTTCTTGAAAAAGAAACTTTATCGCACTAAAATCACCTTTGATCAACCAGAAAAAAGAAATAGGAAACATAATTTTTATGGTATGCCCCTTTGCAAGCAAGGACTGCCACAAGAAAAATCCTATGTTGGCTAGCTTAGATAATGTAGGAAAAAACATTCTAGTTGGCGAAGTAGGCTAGCGAGCGATCCCAAAAGAAAAAAAACTTTGCTCCAATTCAAACAAAGAAAGCTTCTATGGATTTATAGCTCTAATGAAGCTTTTTGAAAGGTTTTTTAAGCAAGGTGCAAAAAAACAAAAAAAACCCAAAAGTATGAAGAAATTCTTATACAATCCAAATTTGGGAAAACACAACTTAAATCACCATTATTATATAATCTCAAGAATGTTATCATGTGTTGTTAGTGTAAACAAAGCATGTATGCAAACACTACGCAATTGGAGTGTGGTGGAAAGTTTACTTGCATGTTATTTAATTGCCGAAAGGTCTAAGGACTACATAATTTCAACATAGACAAGACTCAACTCTTGAAAATTGGCCATGTACATAGCCATTTCTATCACTTGTTCACATTACTTTTTCATATCAAATTTGTTGATACTTAGTCCACATCACTTATGGTTTTTGTTTTCAGCTTTCATGTGACATGTTGCCCTTGTCTCTTGTTATAAACATCCTATATAATTCATATGGATATATCATAATTATGGCATACTATCTTAGTATTATTTGTTATGAATATCATAGTCTCTATCTAATTTGCTTGTATTTTATCATTTGCATTGATACTTATCATAATTATAGTTGGACACATAATTGTTATATTGCCATTATTTCTTGTTATAAATATGGTTAGGAGTAGCTATAGCATTGGTCTCTTAATCATTGCTTGTCGAAACCACTAATGGAAAATGTTTTTGTTGTTTGTTTTCACATAGATGCTTCTTTAGGAGTAGCTATAGCATTGGTTTATTAATCATTGCTAGTCCAAACCACTAATGGGAAATGTTTTTGTTGTTTGTCTTATATTTGTGTAGACATTACTACCTGTGATTCTTGTTATATATTAATTCCATTATATATATAAATTCCAAATCCAAGCATATATATAAGTTAACGCATATGAAAAAAAGAGACACATGCAAAGAATTTCGTTTGGAGGTTAACGTTATTCACTTGTCCCCATCTTAGAGGGCAAGGAAGCTTCCACGAGCTCAGCTTCCTCTTTGTTGCTGCATTTATTTGATGGAATTCAGTCCATGAGTCACAAGAGTCAATCCTGCAGAACTAGTTGCGTAATAATCGACAAGAAAATACAAATTAGAAGAGATGTGGCGATGCTTGCTCATATATGTCAAGCCCACAACTAAGTCTTCGAAACTTTTTCTGTCATCTCTCTTTAGGCTTCGATAGGATGTTCATGTTAATGATTGATCCTCTTCCTCCTACCCACTTAAGAATTTTGATGGGTGATGATTGGATTTCAATCATTGTTGAAGCTAGGGTTTTTGTTTGGTGGGATCGACAATTGCAAGGCCTTCAGGTTTGTTCCAGACATTTATCTTTTGAGTTTTGTTTTTGTTTTTTTGGGAATTTTGAATTTGGTGGAGGCAATCTTATTATATATAGAATTTGAAATAAATAATTAGAATTATTTTTAACTGGTAATAGATATATAATTGGTTGCTGATACATGGATAAATAGTAACAAATGTATAAATAACCTATGAGTTATGGTAAAAAACTAGTTTAACTAAAAAAATAAAAATAATAAATAATTAAAACATAAATAAGTGGTAATAAAAACTAAAAAAAATAACAAATAACTTGTTTGCTAACAAAATATATATAAAAAATAAATCCTATCAAAGTTTTATGGAACCACAAAATCGTGGATTTAAAAGTTTTATGGAACAATAGCATGAATTTTGATCTCTTTTACAATAATAATACAATGAAATATTATCCCGAGACCTGAGCCTTCCTGTCATGGTCATGGTTGTAACAGGTACGCTCCTTGGAAGACCAGAAAAAGAAACTCGAAAACAAGGTACCGGTTTCTTGAAAATCGAATTTCTATTACGATGGTTATACTTCTCGGTTTAAGGATTTCCATATAATTTGATGCTTGTATGGCAGCTGGGTACTAAATGCAATTCCTCCACTTTAGCTCAGGAAAACGCTTCTGTACACCAAACTAACTTACATCTTGGGTATGCAAACTAAAACTTTTAGCCTTGTTCTTGTTATTTTAAACATTATAGTTCGCATATCTTCATCTTATTTTTGTTATAATTTGACATCTATATTGGCAGACTTAATTCTTTTCCTAGTGGGCCCATTTGAGGATATGGGAGAAGGCCATCATTCTCATGTAGGAGAAACCAACCGAAATCTGAAGTCCTGATCAAAACATCAAGCCGTACCAAGAGTTAAAAAAAATTATAACCAAGAAGAAAACCGTTCTTTGAAACGTTCATACATCTTTTGCTTAATACTTTTTGTTGTGGAATTTACTATCAATCTTTTGTTTAACAATGTGTTACATTTGGAAACAAAAACATTTATAACTTTTTAATTATTTAATATGAAAAAATAAGCACATGATATGAAACTACATAATAAAAATGTAATCACATTACTGCATATACTTGAAACACATTTTTATGAATAATTCAAACCAAAATTAATTAATAAATATGTTATGAATCTTTTGTTTTGAAGTATAGGAATTTATTTTGTTGCTCAAAAGGGTGTAAATCATGCAGTGATAGAGCGTACTCTTGACCACACTCCTTGCATTAAGTTTAAAATTCCTAAAGATTTAAATTTACATTAAAGTTCAAACTTAATTTTAATTTCTATGGAAGCCTTATCACAACATTACAAAGAAGTTTTGATATTTTTTCCAAAGCAGGTAAAACTGAAAACTTAATTTGATTTATTTGAAAAATATTAATACTAAAATACTATAAAATTTTCAGATATGTTCACAAAACTAGTAGAATTATGTGAAGCTCAATCTAAGTTAAGTTGGATGAAGCTTATTCTAAGATAAGTTGGGTGTGATTAGGAAAAGTTAATATGGATTGAAACATGGTTTATAAAACAATTAGATTAATTGTTTCTAGTTTTTTTTCCAAGAAAAAAAACTTATTTAAATATAAGTAAGATAATCCAAAATACAAAGTATGGTGAGCTATTGGACCAGATAAGTTATATAAAATAGTCACAAACCAATGCTTCTGGTTTATAAAAAGATTTTTTCCATTATCATAAGCAATGCTTCTGGTTTATAAAAATATTTTTGCCATTATCATAACCAATGTTCTGGTTTATAAAAAGATTTTTGCCATTATCATTCTACAGCTTGATGTTTTTCATAATAAGAATTATGGTCAATGCATTAAGCAAGAGTTCCCTTCACTCAGGGAAAGAAAAAGCCATTGCAATTTGTAAGAGTTCCCTTCACTAAGGGAAAGAAAAAGCTATTGGAATTTGTAAATTTCAGATTAGGATTAAGATTCTGTCAACGACCATTTACATTTTTATCTGCAAGTCTGGTTCTCTCACACTAAATTTTATTATATGGAGAGTAATAAGTTGCGCCTTCCATCTCTCTTCATTATAAATAATAATATGTTAAACAACTCTTACAGATATCTTATTGGGATAGCGTTATCAGCCATTTCAAAATCAAAGTTCAAAATGCCTTTATAATTTGTTCAATTCTGATAATTTATGGGTACAACTTTATCAACCATTTCAAAATCAAGGTTCAGAATGCCTTTATAATTAGTCAAACAATTCGTAGAGATATTTTATTAACAATGCCTTTGAGAATGCCTTTAAAATGCAATTTAAATAAAATTCAACGGCTCTAAATCATTTCCAGTTAACAATGTAACAAATCGCAATAACGTTTTTAATAGATATAATTACTTCATAATCAATGAGTAAGCTTAATGGTGAACTAATACTGTTCCATGCGTCCCATGTGCACAACCATGTCCACAAGTAACCTCGCTTTAATTAAACTTAAATGGTGTTACTAAAGTGTGATTACTGGTTTCAAAAGTGTCATTATGGGTTTCCAATATTGTGATTATATGTTTCCAAACAGTGTTATTATTGATTTTCAATCATTTGTTTTTTTTAATTACTTTATTACTTTTATAATCTATAATTATTAGATTTCATGATTTTAACACTTATTTTTTAACATTATCTAATGATAATGTATAATTATTAGATTTTATTATTTTTAACATTTTTTTTTTCTTGTTTAGAATTGGCCATGATTTTAAGGAACCATAATTATTTAAAAGTGTATAAATGTTGGCGAATATTACCAATTCTTAAAAAGCCAACTCTAAAATGATTGGCTATATTTTTCAAAAAATATTTTAAAATCCAAGGATTTTATATAGTTTATATAATAATTTGGTAATTTTTTGGGTGAAAAAGTTTTTTTCCATCAAAATTGGGCGAAACGAAGCTTCAAAAAATGCAAAATGGCGAATCTTTTTGGGGATAAAAACATGGAAAATAGCCAACTCGTCTAAAATTCGCCCCTAAAATTATCCCTGTTTACAATACTTTTTTGGTAGAAATGAATAGCTAAAGCAAACATGAATTCATTTCATATCATTTTCCATTGTTATTAATACCATATTACAAAATGTTTGCTTCCTCTACCAGCATTCTTAGTTTAGTATATAATATTAATAAATTTCTTTTAAAACCGAGTATCCTTAGTCATAAGGGAAAAACTTATGACTAAGCAGTGTCATTATTGATTTTCAATCATTTGTTCTTTTTAATTACTTTATTACTTTTATAATCTATAATTATTAGATTTCATGATTTTAACATTTATTTTTTAACATTCACACAAAATCTTGTATATAATGAGATAACTTGCTTACTTTTATAATGTATAATTATTAGATTTTATTATTTTTAACATTTTTGTTTTAATATTCAAACAAAGTCTTATATATATATGATGAAATATCTTGTTTAGAATATTTTTTTATAGAAATGAATAGCTAAAGAAAACATGAATTCATTTCATATCATTTTCCATTGTTATTAATACCATATTACAAAATGTTTGCTTCCTCTACCAGCATTCTTAGTTTAGCATATAATATTAATAAATTTCTTTTAAAAACCAGTATCTTTACTAGCATATAATATTAATAATACTAGCATATAATATTAATATTTGTTTTAAAAACCAGCATTCTTAGTTTAGCATATAATATTAATAAATTTCTTTTAAAAACCAGTATCTTAGTATCCTTAGTCATAAGGGAAAAACTTATGACTAAGTAGTGTCATTATTGATTTTCAATCATTTTTTTTTAATTACTTTATTACTTTTATAATCTATAATTATTAGATTTCATGATTTTAACATTTATTTTTTAACATTCACACAAAATCTTGTATATAATGAGATAACTTCCTTACTTTTATAATGTATAATTATTAGATTTTATTATTTTTAACATTTTTGTTTTAATATTCACACAAAGTCTTATATATGTGATGAAATATCTTGTTTAGAATACTTTTTTTTAGAAATGAATAGCTAAAGCAAACATGAATTCATTTCATATCATTTTCCATTGTTATTAATACCATATTACAAAATGTTTGCTTCCTCTACTATAATATTCTAAGGCATGTTTAGTATATAATATTAATAAATTTGTCTTAATAACTAGCATTTTTAGTTTAGCATATAATATTAATAAATTTCTTTTAAAAGCGAGTATCTTTACTAGCATATAATATTAATAAATTTGTTTTGAAAACCAGCATTCTTAGTTTAGCATATAATATTAATAAATTTCTTTTAAAAACTAGTATCCTTAGTCATAAGGGAAAAACTTATATATTTCTTCAAATAGTAGTAAAAATGTCTCATTACCACTTGGATATATTTTAAGTGTCATATGTCCCTTTTCAATCTTTACTTTATTTTCCTTTGCATTTATTGTAGTTTTGATTTCCATATCATACTATCAAAATCAATGATTTCATATTTATTTCATGGCGAGGAGCTAGGTGCTTTATAACTCGTTATAGGGGAGACATCACTTAAAACTATGTCAAAAGTATGAATTATATAATAACAAATTAAAAACCAAACAAAAAGTAATTAAAAAATTATATATTGGCTCATAAAACAAAAAAATTAAAATCAGCATAAATCAATTTTAAATCCTGATTTATCAAGCGCCAAGAAAGATCAAGTAAACCCATAATGATTATCATCAATTTTTTCATGCATTTCTTGTTTTTGGGACAATTTGGTCAATCAAAAGTATGTCGATGGATACTCGTTGGATGTGTAATTGAATTCCCCATCCGACGACCGCTCTTGATCAAATTTGAGTAAATATGCATGGAGATAAGTAAAAAATGCGAGTTGAAGAATTAGTTTTCCACTTTGATCGTTTTACCCTTTTACCTTTTTACCAAAAACAATAAATATTCATCCCCCATGGTTGATATCATCACCTTCAATCCTATTGGTTGATTTTTATAGTACATTTATTTTGTTTTGAGGCCCATTTTTTACCTCAAAATTTATGTAATGTTAGCTTATTATCACTTGCTCGTACAATGAGCATATAATATTTCTTCACATATTTTCTTGGATCAAATTTTATTGTATTCTTGTTATAGGAAATTTCCACATATATTTCATTAATTTTGACTCAAGTAATCATCCATGATATGAGGTCATTGTTGAGTATATTTGAATCTTGTCTTTTTTTTAACCAGAATGAACCTATTGTCCTTACATATCTAACTAATGGTACATCTAAAGCCTCCAAAAATATTTCCCAATATCTTATATTTGGAAGGTAGTGTTCATCTCCTCCATCATTCATTTCATCACTAAAATGAACAATATATGACTTTATTACTTTCTTCAAATCTTTCATCTCCTTTAATGTTTTGAAAGGTGACAATGTAGGTTTCCACTTAAAGAATCCTGGCTTGAAATTACCTCCCGATTTCCATATATTTATGCAATGAAACCAATTTTTATCTCTAATGGTTTCATTATATTGCATTATAAGGGATCTATCAACCATATTAAGTTTTAAGTATTGACGTGATCTGATTCCCACAATCCTTTAACTTTAATTCAATAAGTGGGATGATGCACAATCATGGACTCCTTTAAAGCACTTTAGATGCCACATGATACTGGAATAAATGGGAAACTTTAACTTTAGGTGATAATTAGGGGTACTTCCCTAACTTATTTGAAGATGAAGTAAAAAGAGAAAAGATAGGTAATTGAATCAGATTTCATAATATATAGCATTTATGCAAAGAAAATGTGTGTAAATGATTATCAAATTAGTTTCCGTGAAAGTGGGTTTTCAAATTTTCAGCACATCTTAACATATATGTTTGTGTGGGTGCAGCAATATATGAGGTAAATGATGTCCATTTGGGATAAAATCTTGCAGACATATAAAGGACATATGCGCCTAGTGCAACACTATTTATTCGGATTTTTTTGTGAATTATTATTTTTATTATTAATTATTGAAGTTAGAAAAGATTGAAATTAAAACCTTATGTGCGAGTGCAACACTTTAGGGGTAAAAATTTATGAAATACTTGATTTCTTAATATAAGATTGTAGAGCTTGATCGTGTCTAGTGCACCATATAGTTTTTTTGGGAAATGGTGATGGAAATCAAAAGTTATATAACAAACAATCGATGCATGTATTTTCGAAAACTGACGTGTGTCATTTAGAAAAATAATTATAAATAAATAAAACATAGTTTTGAAGGAAAAAATTACATATTCAGAATCGTCATTTCGTACTCTACAATATCCTACATTTTCATAAAAAAATATTGTGTATGTCATATCAAAACATGACATATAAACTAAGCATATTGATAGAGTTCTAAAAGACAAGCAATAGCCCTGGTTGATTTGTCCTAGCCAATAGGTTCGGTATATCGAAGCTGCTTCCAAACCTAATGCCAAACCTTAATCCCTCCAATTATTTAAATTTTAAAATAATGCATATGCGATATAACGCATATGTGATA
>LPNX011086845.1:59007-86507 GCA_001517045.1 Pseudotsuga menziesii | reverse complement strand
AGACATGAAGTTAGTCGAAGCAGTGAAGGGCCTAGTGCAAATGTTTTGGCATGATAACACTAGGCCTTCTTCTAACATGAAGGATGTGTTAAAACATTGTAGGGGTTCTCATCACACTGAACCTCATGTTAAGCATTATCTTGACATGACACAAACTCAACTGTTCGAGATGTTTAAAGTTTCCCACGTAGAGCTAAGGCTCGGGAAAAGATATTTTGAAAAATGCAAGCCTTGGTATGTTAGAATCAATACAATCCGAAACACTTGTTGTTGTAGATACCACATAGAGTTTGACCTATATTACCATACATTTGCACATATACGTCACTTTTTGCATCCTAACCATGTGCAGGAATGCTCAAGTACAGTACTGCCAATGTCATCAAGAGATTTCATCCATAGCATCATGTGTCTGAGGAAAGATGAGCAGACACATTACTTAAAACAATGTGTAGACAGTTCTTGCAACAATTATGGTGGGCTATCCTTATGGTCTGATTGCATCCATGAAAGTGAAGATCAAGCATTCGGGAATGCAATTGTTGAGAAGCAGAACTATCAGTATGAGACATATCAGCTAAATGAAGGGAAAGAAAGTAGGAAGATTAAATTGGTGACTTCACAGGTAAATTCTTGAATATTGACAAATTAATATTCATGTACACACATTTTTTATGTGGTTTATTGACATATTAATATTCATGTACCAGGTGTGAGTATGTGATTTTATTCCAGAGTTTCATGGAAAGATCCAACAGTACATTCAACATGTCGATATGGCACAGTGGCAAGATGAGCAATTCAGAATATGCCAGGACACCTTCCCTCTCGAAACAATACTATCAGTGGTTGAATTTGCTTAAAATTACACCCTACAACCACAAAATGGAATTCAAAGTCAATACTATCACTCAGAGCAGGTGAGCGTAATGGTGCATATCACTTATCGACATGGGCAAGATACCAGTGAAGAGAAACGTGTGATACTGAAAGAAAGTCACTTCTACATAAGTGACGACTGGACCCATGACATCCATTATGTGCAACATTGCTTTAAATTATTCTATGATCACGTGATAGCTATGGATATACCATTTTATCGTCATTTCATTTGGTCAGATGGTTGTGCTGGACAATTGAAGAATGCACATGTATTTGAATGGTTGTGTTTGTTGCACCTAAAATACAAGGTGCCACATGTATGGAACCACTTTGAAACTGGTCATGGAAAAGGAGAGCACGATGGTGCTGGTGCATGCATTAAAACTGCCTTTCGAAGGGAAGAGATGAAGTTTACAGGTGCTCGCCTTCGAGACGCTGCATCTATAGTCCAATGGTGTGCATCTATCATGGGAGAACAAGCAACAAGGAACCACTTAGTGCGAAGAATATTCTGGTAGGTTACACATGTAGACCGATCACAAACACCTCGGGTGAACACAGTGCATGGAACTCGACAGTTTCATTCAATTAGAAGCTCAGACAACTCGGCCCTACAAATTTGGACAAGATTGAAGGCTTGCTTTTGTAGTTCCTGTAGCATCGATGAATCGGGTGATTGTGAGCATACTAATACCGTTGATACATGGGATCAAGTGACACTTGGCACCAATTTCAATGGGGGTAATGAAATAGACCATTTGGAAGATGATCAGACACATATTTATAGAGCCTATGATCACATATTGGATCTCATACAAGTAAGTACATGAGTAGTACCTAAATAAGAAAATGTATTTATGTATTGTTTACTCGACCTTTGTAGAATTTAATTTATGTAGAAATTAGAAATGCAAGACCTTATTTACAAAATGTATTGTTAACTTGACCTATTTCCTTTCACAAGTCAGATATATGCAGTGGTTTCCCCAAAAAATAATTAATGGGGTTCTGACTATTGGTTGGCACGTTTCTTAGAGGGGAAACAAACCCTTTTAGAACCTGTTACAGATGATGAAAATATTGAATTCCCAACCAGCTCGATGGTTATAAAAGGGGAGTACTTGACACTTGCAACACAACAGAAAAGGAAGGGTGGGTATGTATATCAGGATTATAGACCAGGAGCTATTGTATACCACTTCACCAACCTAGTAGTTGGTACAAACATCAAGCTCCACACACTTGCTCACAAAAATAGGCCACATGTACGATACTTGCTACCTCATATAGAGCACGAAAGATTGATGTACACCATCGGCACTAGAGATGATCCGGATGGCCTACTTGTATGAGTGCATTGTCAGGTGCGTTATTTAACCTTTTTAAAAGTGAATTCTAAAGCACAATTTCCATTAATTAGCCTTGATGTATTACCAATGTAATAAACATGCGATTGACAGATACCATTCACACACATAATATTATTCAAAGGATACTGGACACTATAAACATGATCGTACAACCTCAGGTGAGCTATCTATAAACCATGTTTGCACATTTTCATTGGGTTCTCTTTTCTTTCTTATGATGTTACTAATGTCTAGCCTTTTGTGTGCCTAGGATACAAACACCATCTACGACACATTGGAGGCGCCAAGAATGGTGTCTTTAGACACCACCAAATATAGTTCGGAAAATAACAAGATCTCGAGCTGTTGAAATTTACATTTCTTGATGTTTTTAGTTTAATATATACATGTATTACATTGCCATGTACAAATCATAATCCAACTAGAGGCTTTCATACTTGCATGCACCAATTAGGGTCAAGACAAGGTATGATATGGAACAAGAAACACATGAGATCACCAATACTAAGCTTTCATGAGTCACCAAGTTGCATGCTCCAACTAGGTTCAATACAAGGTATGAGATGTCCAACTAGGGTTTGGTGAGCAATCATGCAAGTTAGGAGAGGAAACTACAAACACATGATCACCAATACTTGCATCCACCAACTAGGCTTTCATGAGTCACCAATTTGCATGCTCCAATTAGGTTCAAGACAAGGTATGCTCGATGTCCAACTAGGGTTTGGTGAGCAATCATGCAAGTTAGGAGAGGGAACTACAAACACATGATCACCAATACTTTCATGCACCAACTAGGGTTTCATGAGTCATCAAGTTGTGCATGCTCCAATTAGAGTCAAGACAAGCTATAAGATGTCCAACTAGGGTTTGGTGAGCAATCATGCAAGTTAGGAGATTGAACTACAAACACATGATCACCAATACTTGCATGCACCAAATAGGCTTTCATGAGTCACCAAGTTTCATGCTCCAACTAGGGTCAAGACAAGGTATGATATGTCCAACTAGGGTTTGGTGAGCAATCATGCCAAGTTAGGAGAGTCAACTACAAACACATGAGATCACCAATACTTGCATGCACCAACTAGGATTTCATGAGTCACCAAGTTGTGCATGCTCCAATTAGGGTCAAGACAAGGTATGAGATGTCCAACTAGGGTTTGGTGAGCAATCATGCAAGTTAGGAGAGTCAACTACAAACACATTATATCACCAATACTTGCATGCACCAACTAGGCTTTCATGAGTCACCAAGTTGTGCATGCTCCAATTAGGGTCAAGACAAGGTATGAGATGTCCAACTAGGGTTTGGTGAGCAATCATGCAAGTTAGGAGAGTCAACTACAAACACATGAGATCACCAATACTTGCATGCACCAACTAGGGTTTCATGAGTCACCAAGTTTTGCATGCTCCAATTAGGGTCAAGACAAGCTATGAGATGTCCAACTAGGGTTTTGTGAGCAATAATGCAAGTTAGGAGAGTGAACTACAAACACATGATCACCAATACTTGCATGCTCCAACTACGGTCAAGACAAGGTATGAGATGTCCAAATAGGGTTTGGTGAGCAATCATGCAAGCTAGGAGAGTCAACTACAAACACATGAGATCACCAATACTTCCATGCACCAACTAGGCTTTCATGAGTCACCAAGTTGTGCATGCTCCAATTAGGGTCAAGACAAGGTATGAGATGTCCAACTAGGGTTTGGTGAGCAATCATGCAAGTTAGGATCTAGTCAACTACAAAGGCATGAGATCACCAATACTTGCATGCACCAACTAGGGTTTCATGAGTCACCAAGTTGTGCATGCTCCAATTAGGGTCAAGACAAGCTATGAGATGTCCAACTAGGGTTTGGTGAGCAATCATGCAAGTTAGGAGAGTGAACTACAAACACATGATCACCAATACTTGCATGCACCAACTAGGCTTTCATGAGTCACCAAGTTGCATGCTCCAAATAGGGTCAATACAAGGTATGAGATGTCCAACTTGGGTTTGGTGAGCAATCATGCAAGTTAGGAGAGTCAACTACAAACACATGAGATCACCAATACTTGCATGCACCAACTAGGCTTTCATGAGTCACCAAGTTGTGCATGCTCCAATTAGGGTCAAGACAACGTATGAGATGTCCAACTAGGGTTTGGTGAGCAATCATGCAAGTTAGGAGAGTCAACTACAAACACATGAGATCACCAATACTTGCATGCACCAACTAGGGTTTCATGAGTCACCAAGTTGTGCATTCTCCAATTAGGGTCAAGACAATCTATGAGATGTCCAACTAGGGTTTGGTGAGCAATCATGCAAGTTAGGAGAGTGAAATACAAACACATGATCACCAATACTTGCATGCACCAACTAGGCTTTCATGAGTCACCAAGTTGCATGCTCCAACTAGGGTCAATACAAGGTATGAGATGTCGAACTAGGGTTTGGTGAGCAATCATGCAAATTAGGAGAGTCAACTACAAACACATGAGATCACCAATACTTGCATGCACCAACTAGGATTTCATGAGTCACCAAGTTGTGCATGCTCCAATTAGGGTCAAGACAAGGTATGAGATGTCCAACTAGGGTTTGGTGAGAAAACATGCAAGTTAGGAGAGTCAACTACAAACACATGAGATCACCAATACTTGCATCCACCAACTAGGGTTTCATGAGTCACCAAGTTGTGCATGCTCCAATTAGGGTCAAGACAAGCTATGAGATGTCCAACTAGGGTTTGGTGAGCAATCATGCAAGTTAGGAGAGTGAACTACAAACACATGATCACCTTGATACTTGCATGCACTTACTAGGCTTTCATGAGTCACCAAGTTGCATGCTCCAACTAGGGTCAAGAAAAGGTATGAGATGTCCAACTAGGGTTTGGTGCGCAATAATGTAAGTTCGGAGAGTGAACTAGAAACACATGATCACCAATACTTGCATGCACCAACTAGGCTTTCATGAGTCACCAAGTTGTGCATGCTCCAATTAGGATTAAGACAAGGCATGAGATGTCCAACTAGGGTTTGGTGCATAATCATGCAAGTTATGAGATGTGCTTTATGAGATGGAACAAGGTATGAGATGTGCTTTTATTATGATTGTTAGTGGCATTGGTATGGAAAAAGAGAACTCAAAATCATCATAATGTAATTATTTGTACATGGTCATATGGGGGATTTGGATAGGGAGGAACTTAGTTCTTAATTCTACTTGAGGAAAAAACCATTCTTTTGTTCAAGAATTAATCTCGTATTCAAGCATTGTCTCAAAAAGTACACTAAACACATGTACATCTAATTCTTTTCCCATGGTAGCTTACATATCAAAGTCATGGGTTTCCTTGATGGTGCATATCAAAGTGCTCCAACTTTTAGTATCACAGGGCATCTTATTTTTCTTTGATATATGCATGTCAATAAGTATAAAGTTGGAACTGGCATTGGAACAAACAACTTTGGATGATTAATGGCCTCAATGCTCTTCATAAAATGTGCTTTCAATGGTGGTGTAAAAACTCTCTAGGTTTTTGTTGATCACTAGGATCTCACTATAAATTGGATGTTAAAAAAGACCTAATTGTCAAATACTGCTACTCTTTAGTACATTTATTTTCAGCATGTTTTTGGGAACTAAACATTATTGTTGATTCTCTTCCTTAAGCAAGTCAAATTCTAGAAGATATGGAGTTCAAAGAGATAAATGAAGGGCCCTATTTGGTTTCTTCCTTGTGATTCAAATAAAGGTGACATGTAATATCAATGTATATATTTCACTATTTTGGTTGAGTTAGATAATCTTTTGGTTCATACAATTTTTTGGATGTATAAGACTATGTGTGTTTTTGGATATTTTCTATAATAATAATATTATTATTTTTGGACAATTTTTGAAATTGGGATTTTTCTCCCATATAGGACCAACATGGGAGAAATTTTTGGACAATTTTTGAAATTGGCACATTTGCAAAGATCATGTAGTATTTTGTCTGCTGTTATCTATTGGGGTATTTTGATGAGATAAAATTAAAGGCCCGTGGTGGAACTAGGGTTACCAAGGTATGAGCTGGAACTAGGGTTTGGTGGGAAATTTGCAAGTTAAGATAGGGAACTAGAAACACATGATCACAAATACTTGCATGCACCAACTAGGCTTTCATGAACAACAATTTGCATGCTCCAACTAGGGTTACCAAGGTATGAGATGGAACTAGGGTTTATTGAGCAATCATGCAAGTTAGGAGAGGGAACTAGAAACACATGAGATCACCAATACTTGCATGCACCAACTAGGCTTTCATGAACACAAATTTGCATGCACCAACTAGGGTTTACTTCAACCAATTTAGGGTTTGTAGGGTACATGATGTATGTTGGTATGGTATTCAATGAAATCTAGTATCATAGGGTATTGTAGGGTATGGTATCGTATATATTACACATGCAGGCATGACTTAGTGTTAACTGGTACATATTGTTAGTATGTTATGTTATGGTACATGTTATTGTATCATAGTATGGTATGATGTTAGTGTCGTAGGGTAATGTAGAGTATGTTATTGTGTGTATGTTAGAATTGTATGATGTTAAAAAGTTGATGAGTCATTTAAATTCTTCCTTTAATTATTGGAAATTCATTTAAGTTAGCACACATGCATGAACCACACATATCATTATATCACATAGGTGAACCACACATATCATGTTCCAAGACCAATTCAACCATGATATCATGTTCCAAGATCAAGTCAAACATATATATGTATAAATTTGAACCTTGCTTTATATTATATATGTATAGCAATAATTTTGTACAAAACTTGTCATGCCACATGGCCATAATACAAAATAGTGGATCAAAAAGTACATCTTTGTGTACATATGAACAAAAAGATACATCTATGTATGCCCCCTATACATTTTTTCTAGTTATCCCCTGTTTTGCTGCCACTGCAATAGTCTTCGGAGAAGTGTAACTTTCTTTTGCGACTGCTCACTGGTGATTCCCATCTCTGGACAAGAGGGATAGGTCTGATCAGTGGAGACTGCATAAAAACCAACATTTGTAAGTTAATTTACCAACCTTTAAAAATTCTATGTACATTTGTTCAAATTCCAAAACCAAAATAACATTTCTACTGACTGTACGTGAGTAAGTAATCACGTGTCCTGGTGCCTCACTAACAACGACCTTGATTGGGTGCTTTTCTTGCACCACTTGCTCACTATCAGGCTGCATAAAAATATATATATATATATACTCCAATGTCAACAAATATACATGTACCTTGGGGCGGGAGAGGGTCACCAATTTGGGTCTCTTCAAGCACCAAATCAGAGAAAGATATGTACACAAACATACAAAGAAAGTGATCTAGACATAAACATACATGTTGGCTCGTCAAAGGTGGGCCACCGGTTTGGTGCTCTTCTCGCACCGGTGCCTCACTCGGGGCTTGCATATAAAGTAGCATATATATGTCAATTTCATATAAAATAGTGAATCAAATACATATATACTACCTGGAAGGAAAATGATGAACTACCAAAGAAAGAGAAACATACATACCTGTTTGGGGGGAAGAGGTGGGTTGACAACAACCTCGCTTTAGTGCTCTTCAAGCACCACTATCACAATAGTTTCCTGCATAAAGTAACATATGTCAAAGTGATATATGTAAGTTACAAAATTATTTTTCCAAACAAAGCAAAACATAATTAAAAGCATATTTCAAATAATACTTGTGTCTACGAATCTACCTCTGCATGAGAGGGAATAGGCTACGAGACAATATACTCATCCTGGGAAACCTACATAAAACATGTTACATATCAAAATTAGGATACATATTGAATGCTACAATCAATATATGTACACAAACGTACAAAGAAAGCGATCTACATAAACATACCTGCTGGCTTGACAAAGGTGGGCCACCAATTTGGTGCTCTTCACGCACCGGTGCCTCACTAGGGCCCTGCCTATAAAGTAGCATATATATGTCAATTTCGTATAAAATAGTGAATCAGAGACATATATAATACCTGGAAGGAAAATGATGAACTACCAAAGAAAGCGAAACATACATACTTGTTTGGGGGGAAGAGGTGGGTTGACAACAACCTCGCTTTTGTTCTCTTCAAGCACCACTGTCACAATAGGTTCCTGCATAAAGTAACATATGTCAAAGTGATACAAGTTACAAAATGATTTTTCCAAAGAAAGTGAAACATAATTAAAATCATATTTCAAATAATACCTTTGTCTGCGAATCTACCTCTGCATGAGAGGGAATAGGCTGTGAGACAATATACTCATCCTCGACAACCTACATAAAACATGTCGAGTATCAAAATTAGGATACATATTGAATGTTATAATCTATACTAGAAATATGTAAATAAAGTTGACAAATTAACAAGTATAGTTCTTACCCCTATTGGTGAAGAACCAAACCCATAAGCAATATTGATAGCCGCATCAATGTTCTCAACGTTGATCGGCGGAATATGCGACTGTGGTGTGCCATGGGACACCAGCTATATATTTGTTCACATAAATTGTTAGATAATTAAATAGAAATAAATTGCGAAACAATTGAATATTTTGACATGAAACAAAATATAATATTAAAATAATGAGTTTTACTTACAAAGCGAATTAATCCATCGTCTCGGAAGTCGGAAGCAAGGCCATAGCATATGCCTCCACACGATGTGCAAGGGTTTGGAGTAACATGACGCTCTGAAGACTCTGCATCTCCTCTATGATCTGTAGATGGGCATACCATAGAAGTGCCAGCCCCTTGGTCTACATTGCCTTGGACATCAGTCCCATGCTCAAACAATGTATTTACCATGTCAAATAATGTCTCCTTTGTATACTCAATGACAGGACATGCGAGAGGATATACCCGAGGGGGTTTTGGTGTGCGTGGTGGGCATGGAACATGGTTGGGATCTGTCCTGGCACCTTCCCTATCTTGGGGAATCCCATGACCAACACCTTGGTTTCCTAAGAGATCGAAGTAGTTAACATGTTTCCCTAGGATGAATTCTGCATACAACTTCCTAATTAAATAAAATGGGATGTCCCTATTCCCATGGGGGTCTTCATCGAAGACCATATACCAACGATCCATCCCATTGGCCTTTATATTTGGTCCAATGCACCAGTATATGGAAATGTGTGCTCAACTGGTGGGTGGAACCAATACGGTGCTAGGGTCCCGGAATAATGAAAATAACTGGTCTTTTGTAATTTTAAGGGATTTGATGTCTTTATGAGTCAATCCATCAGAATAGTATTGCCTCCTAGATTCTCTGTACGAGGTAATGTTGTACAGAGCTCCTTGGGCATTGAAAATTGTGTTTGTTATTGTGTCCAAGGCATCGGCTAAAGAATCTCTCAAATGACCCCCCCTCTAATAGATGATCTAAGGTGCCTCAATGATGCCAATCATGCAATAATCTGTGTGTTTCTATCGTGTTCCCCATCCGGGTTTGGGTTTTGTTGTGGGTTAGGTTGTTGTGGGTTATTAGAGGGTGGGTTTTCCACATTGTGTTGTTCATTTGTGTTTTCTGTTAAGATTTAAACAAAAAACTGCACGCTATTTTACTTATAATCATTATTTGATTGTTCACATTCAATTATTTTTTTAAATTTGTTCAAAATAATTATAAAAACAATGAAATTATGAAAAAAATTAAAGAATGGAAGACTAAATGAAAATGATTGAACTAGCATTTACCTACCATTGGAGCAATCCACCTCGAACTCGACCTCGACCTTGACCTTGAAAAGGTAAAACGCAAATCGCACTTACGCTATTTCGCTCCTACAGTTTTTCGCTGTCCCGATCCTGTGAAAATGAGATTTGAGGGGCCTACGGCCTCTGTTTTATTTTTATTTTCTTTTCAATATTGCATATGCGATGTATCTCATATACGATATATCACACTTGCGATATTGAAAAGTAAGGAACTAAGGTTTTTTTTAACTAAGTGTATGTTGTCTCATGGGAAGTGCATCCCTCTTGTGCTTGCTTCTATCATACCTTGGATGATTATGCTTCCATTCAATGATGGTGTATTCATTTCAATTAGGGATTTTAAAGGCATTTGTGTTGATTTTAGTCTTCTCCTCAATTGACTTGAATATTTCTTCAACGGTGTTATGATTATTGTCAAAACAAAGACTACGCTTTTCATGTGGAGATAATTAATAACCAAATATTTTATTTCAAATCATGGTTCTATTCTCAAATTTTGAATTTGTCTCCAACTGGGAAACTATCTTATCCAAATCTTTTCTATATAGAAAGGATCTCAAACTCTTTCCTTTGAAAAAGTTATTTATTCTCTTGAAGTTGACTTGTTATGTCTTCATCAATTTTCTTGGCAGATCTACTATTTGAATTTTCTTACACCAACAATGGTATTTTCAAATTATTCATGGTTCTTATGTATCTGTTTCAGTTCCTTTATTAGGGAGATAATTTCATCTTCTTGCTTGCAATTTTTTTCCTTCTCCTCTAGTTTATTTGTTAGGGTTTGTTGTGTCTTTTCAATTTTTTCTTTCAATCCAATGTTAAGACCTAAATGTTGGGAACATTTCCCCCTATTGGGCATAGTTCCCCCTATAGTGTGGCACATTTGACCTCCTATATGGCAGTGTATTACATATTATTGATGTAGGCTTGGGTCTATTAGTTGTTATTGTACACATATGTCTCCTATATATAGTAAGGGGATATTCTCATATTAGTAAGCATTGCATATTGTCTTGTCTTGGGTACATAATTACATTGTGTAAGGAGGTTCCTCCCTCAAAGAGGATTGTTATTTATCTGTGTTCTTCATTATCCAGGCATGGATTACTCTCTTTTATCATGTTTCTACTATTTGTGTGTTATTTATGGGACTTGGTTGCATAACATCCAAAACTAATCTTTTAGTACCTTCTTTTGAAATATAATATTCATCTTGATACTTTTGCAGTTGCTCCATTAATGATTATTTTTCTCTTTCATATTTCCTTAGTTCACATAGAGAACTAATAAGTTCTTCCTCTAGATATACTCATTCTTCGGTTTCAAAGTCTTCTTTATCTCTGGAGACTTTGCTTTTTCTCTCAATGGCTTCATCATTTGTTTTGGGTTGTACCTCATTTTATTTAGTGAGTTTATTTTGAATAAAGATAGTATATATTCTCCCAGAGCTATGTAGTTTAATTCCATTGTCCCATTTTGTTCTTCTCACAATATGATAGGCCATTCAAAATTGCATTCATTTTCTTTGGATTGTCTTTGTGTAGATTATTTGTTATTGAACCTTTTGGTTGATTCTTTGGATTTGTGTATCCATTATGAACTAAAATCCAAATGTCAAGCTCAACAACTTGCATATATGCCTCTATTCTTATGCTCAATGGTACATAATCTATTCCATTTAAAAAGGGAACTTTTTTAGGATATACTAATTGAAAATCCATGAGTAATCTATGGGATATGTCTTCTAGTTGTCAAACTATGTGAATAAAACATGCTTTGACACCAATTGTTTGAATATTTATAGATGTTGAGATGGGGGGGTGAATCAGTATTAGACACTTCTACTAATTTTAACTTCATCACTTCAAGTAATAATCACACATTAATAAAACATTCAACAACCATTCAATACAAATGCACAATACATAATGATTTTAAATGGAAATCCAAAAAAGGAGAAAACCACCAAAGTTGCACACTTTATTAGTAAATTGTTTTTTTGGTTCCTCGTACCACCATATGCGATATGCAACATTTACAAAATGCATATGCGATATATCGCACTTGTGATATATTGCATAAGAGATATATCACATATGCGATATTTAACATTAAAAAATGCATATGTGATATATCGCATACGCGATACATTTTCACAAACCTTAGCCTTGTGTTTGGGCTCGGGTTATTCCAGACATACCATCAATAACGCATATGCGTTCTTGATTTGCACTTCAGAAGTGCGTTTCTGATTTCCTAAGTGGAACCAACTTCATGCGAGCTCCCAAGTGTTTTACCACAAAATCCTTAAAGTTATAAACCTCCCCAATAAAGTATGGAGTGAAACTACTTTCATCTTGAATTGTCTTATAGTTATCCCTGATTTGTGGTAGTGATAATATATAGTCTTTTCAATTGAGATAACAACCTCCCATATGTTCCATTTATATTTTCATTAGTGTGATCAACTTGAAGGAATATTACATATATGGTTAATATATATTCTTTGTTGTGATAATGGATTGAAAAGAAAATAGGTAATGCATTTTTTTTCCACATCCACAATTAGCGAGTTGTAGGAATAAAATCAATCGGAGTTTGTTCAAAGAAACTATTGGTATCGATAAAGCTTGCATGGATTTTCTCTTATATTCTTGAGACTTATTGTAGGATTCATTTTGTAAAATTACAACATGTAATGGAAATATTAAAGACCCCTTTTCATATAAAAAATTACCAAAATCATCAACCATTGGGTCTTCTAGCATTCTTAAGCATAAAGATAAGCAGGATACATTGAAGTTTGAACTTGTATCTAGAAAAGGGAGCTCAAAGTGACCAAAAATCCCAATCATGAGCCCATGTGTAATCATTCTAGTTAGATGAACTGGGATATTATAGGTAGTGCTATCTACTTTTACTTCCTTCACAACCTTTTTATGGAAACTGTTATCTTTTCGATCTTGCAATGTGCAATGTTCAAGCATTTCTTATATTGGAATAGTGGGTTGCGCAAGAAATTTTAATGTAATCATTGTGAAATTTTTTAACTTGGTCCAAATATTTTATGATTGTTAGGTCAATGGCTTCTCTAAGTTTTAAGGAAAGGTCACAACACTCGTCACACTTTGCAAAGTATGTTTTCTATGAAATTCCATTATTTGTAAAATGAATTCTCCATATATTGCTTAAATTGGACTGTGACATTGTAAAGATCACAACACTCATCACACTTTGCAAAGTATGTGCTCTCTATAATTCTGTGATTTGTAAAATGCATTCTCTGTATATTGCTTAAATTGGAATGTGACATTGGATGAGGCTTAAGATTGGTAAGGTCACCATTACACTTTTGAAGGTGAGTGCCTCTTTTCATTTTTACAAGTCCAAAGAGGGTAACAAACACTCATTGAAGCTCATCAAGTGATGATTCCATTCTCATATTTTTCACGAACCTGAGAAATGAGGGGTTCGTTCCCAAAATAGGGTCTTTCATCGTTTGTTTTATGAGTCCGATGGAAGCAAACTCATTCGTCCTTTCATGTTTAGAGAGTTTGAAATGACTAAGAAGACTCCAAAAATGAGTCATTTTTCGTAAATAAGGCCAGTCAGTCCGAAAAAGAGATAACCTACCACTGACTAGTCGACCGTTCTGATTCTTTTACAAGTGTGAACATAACAAGTTCACTTGGAAATATTTTTGTGATTTGAGGAGACTAAAAAGAGCTTAAATATAACTCCTGGACCAGGTTCCTTTTTCACAATCCACTTTTTACGAGTCTGAAAAAGGGAAAAAGTATACTCGACACCTTTCTACTGGGTTTTTAATGAGCATGTAAAAAGTGTAAACGACACTCAGTAGTTTTTCTGTTTAGCTCTAAGCTTGAAACGTAACCATGACCCCTTATTTACCTAAAAAAACGCAAAAACCACTATCAAAGGTCATTTTTCAAAACTATAGAAAAATAAAAATAAAAATCCACTTTTGTCAAAATAATTTGGATTTCAAAACAAAGTAAATTACAATATATTTTGAAAATTCCAAACTTTCTATAAATAGAAGGGTAGGTAATTTATTTTTACCACTTGTTGTTTTAACATTGAGTGAGTTTTGGAAGGTAGCTTTGGTGGCAAGAGTTCCTTCGGAAATTTTGAAAGGGAATTCCACTTCTTTGCTGGTTCATAGTCCATAGAAGAGGTAAACACTTGGTATTTTCATGTTTAATGTATCTCATTTTCTCCTTTTACATTTTTTAATTCAAAGTTCCCAAAATGGTTTAAAATGGTTTAAAAGACAAAGCATAGGGTAGATTTCCTTTTGCAAGGGTAGAATAGAGTATTTCTCCTCTCCCAAGAGGTTTTAAGCCATAGGAGAAGGAAAAAAAAATTCATTTTAGGGGTTTTTGGCCATCGGTGTGCATCGTCGACGATGCTCTGTTTTGCTTGGACAGGAACGTCGACGATGCTCTATCCACAGCAAAAAAGCAGCTGATGATTCTCACACCAAGGGAAAGAGTGTCGCGGTGCTCTGTGCGTGAAAGCCAGTAGTGTCGCCCGAAAAAGAGAGGAAAAAATAAACCCTAATCTACTCAAAAATGTAATTTTTCATGTTTTTGTCCTTCCTTCACAATTTATGATGTCATTTGTTTTTCTTTCTCTTTGTCATGATAGAATGTATGACTTCAAAATTGGTATTTTGCAGGTGCACCATGGTGATATGGAAAGAAAGAGAGTGTGAAGTCCCAGAAAACCAAGCCGCAAATGATCCAACTACCATTGATGCTCTGCGAAACTGCGGGCTTCTCAAGTATTTCTAGATACTAGGGATGAAAGCACATGTCCACCTGCTATAATACATTATTGACATGTGGGATCTTGATCAAGAGATTTTTTTGGTAGGAGTCCACATCCTACCTATAGAGATCGAGGATATTTATTTCCTCATTGGTTTGTCTATGCGGGGAAGCCCTGTAGTTCTTTTAGGAGCATGGAAGGGAGAAGGCTCTTTGGATGATATCATTGATCAACATTGCTCATTGGGTACAGAGTCCCAATCAGGCAAGTTAGTGATAAAATATATAGTGGATCTTCCCTTGAGGATAGTAGTATACACCATCGGCAGAGTGGCGGGTACCAGGGCTGTTGACCTCACTGGTAGATCTCATATGTTATATGCCTTACAGTGTATGGAGCCTATTGTCTTCAACTGGTGTGAAGGAATGTTGGCTTGAATGAAAATTAAACTGAACAAATGAAAAAGAGGGATGTTGAAGCAGTTCGGTTACGTAGCAGTTGTGGTGTCTTTCATCTTACAGCAGGTACCTCACATGAGGCCCTAGGTGACTATTACCAGATTAGATCGCGAAGATCCGAGGATGCTTGCATGGGTGACAGCTATGCCTCACCTCGAAGGTGGAGGACCTAAAGTCACTTACACTTCTAGGTTCTTTCACTGGTTGAGGAACTAGCTACTTATGGTGGAAGACTATGCCTATGAGGGGGCAAATTTCCGAAATGACCTGGAGTTGGTTTTTCCTAAGGGGAAGTGTAGGATGACTGAGGTAAGAAGACATTATCCACTTATGTTTTTGAAATTTTATGTTTATTTCATTTTTATGTTTTATGTAGTACTGAGATAAAAATTCTTTTCATGCAGACATCGGGTCTATCCGCCCAGTTGGGATGTTGCCTATTGCTAGGCGAGCAGGTACCTGAGATATGATGGCTTACCTCTCTAAAGCTAAGGAAGAGCTCAGAGATCTTGAGGAGAACTTGCAGCAGCTGACTGTGGATATCCTCGACATAACCATTGATGAGGTTCCTAGGAATTATCAGCGCCATAACATAGGTGTCTCCAGATGGTTTTCCATATTACTTCGTAGAGTGGCCCAGGCCATTGCGTGCTACCATGAGCACTAGGAGGATTATTCTGCTTTGACTATGATTTTTTGTATATGTATTACTGAAAGCTTTGAATCTTCAGATTTTCCTTATGTATATGTATTCTAAAAAAAATTATGGTCCCGAACAGGCACTGAAAGCTAGAGATGCTTCAGCCCAAATTTTGTATCTCAGTGCTACAACTTATATATTTAGATGATAGATTTTTATATTTACAATTATGTATGGAAAAATTGATGTGTGGAATGATTTATCTATGAATTTACACATGTTTTTTATGTTTCCAATGGAATTTTTTAAGTATGAGCAATATTCCAATCCAAGACATAGTTAGCTAGGGAATCTACCACAGCATTTAATTGTCTCAGAATGTAATGATACGTGACTTGCTCAAAATACCTAACAAACTAACTCTTCGAAAAGTATGAAGAAGCGATGGATTCCTAATGGTGTAGACTCGATTAAGTTGTTGGACAACCAATTTAGAGTCTAGATAAACCCTAATTTATCTTACATCAAAAGCTAGGGCCTTTGTCAATAATCCAACCATAGCTTGGTATTCCACAAGATTATTGGTGGAGGGAACTAAAAGAACTCCTCCTAAACTCACCAGCTCACTTGTAGGAGAGTACAGTACCTAGGCTGCTGATGCAAGACTAAGTGTATATCGATGATCACCATCGGCAAAACCAATGTAGGAAGTCATCTGTCCATAAAAAAAAAGACATGCATAAGTAGGGTTTTACTAAAAACACATTTCAAATCACACAAAAGACACACTTCTCAAAGCTTGAGACACACAGCAAACTATAAACAATATGTACAAATATCATATGCTAGATGACTTAGTCATAGTATCTTTTAAGGTAGAGCCCATTTCGAGGCTCTCTTAAGGTATCCCATCATAATCAACCAATTCATATGCCCCCTTTTCTAAAACATGACTGACTATATAGGGCCCATTCCACATAGACTCGAATTTACCTTCCCCCAACTTGTCATGCTTCTGGTCATAGGTAAAGACCAGATCTCCTTCATTGAAGGAATGGGGTTGAACACTCCAATCATACTGGACTTTCATTCTTCCTTTATGCACCTCATTAGCTAAGGTAGTATCACGTTGGGTTTCATCAAGTTTATTTAGGTACAAGAGTCTTTCTTCGTCTATAGTGGTATTGGGTAATAGTTCCACAACAATTTTTAAGGAAGGGGTCTCACATTCTATCAGGAGGGTAGCTTCCAGTCCGTATACTAGTTGAAAAGGTGTAAAACCGGTGGAAGTTTTGACAGTAGTCCTATAGGCCCAGAGTGCAGAAAAATTTGTAAATGCCAATTTGACTTGGCTTGTCCTACCATCCGCTGAAGCATTATTTTTAATACTTTGTTTATAGCCTCAACTTGGCCATTGGCCTAAGGATAGTATGGTGTCGAGATATCATGATGAAACCCTAATTTTACACTAAGTTCTTCCATCATCTTGTTTTGAAAATGTGACCCATGATCGGTCACAATGGCCCTAGGAATATTGAATCTAGAAATGATATGATTGAATAGGAATAGTGCAGCAATTTTTTCATCTTCGGCATATGTGGGCATTGCCTCAGCCCATTTTGTGAAATAGTCCATAGCCACGATGATGTAGCCATGCCCCTCGGCTGAGGTAGGTCTACAGTGCATGAATTCTATGCCCCATTTTGCAAAGGGGCCAACTGCTATAATGGGATGAAGCGGAGCTGGATGTGTGCGTTTCTTAGGAGTGAACGTTTGACATGGTGAGAATTTCTTGACTGTTTCAATACAATATTTTAAAATAGAAGGGTATAAATACCCGACACACAAGATTTTCTGGGCAGTAGCCAACCCAGAGAGATGACCACCACAAGCTCTAGCATGGAAATCATTCAGAATGACCTCAGCCTCTTCATGTGTAAGGAAACGTCGTAAAATAGAATCAACACCACAGAGGTTAAGGGTATCATTCAAGATAAGGTAAATTTTTTCCTATTGGTGAATGCAATGACATTCATCTCGATAGGTAGTAGGCTGGTATCATAAGGTCTAGAGATACAAAATGATATCTCTATACCATGGATCAGTTGTGCTAATGAGAAACAATGATTCATCTGGAAATGAATCAAGGGGATCTGTAGTCTTAGTAGTACGGGGAAGGTGACATATAAGATCTGCAAAGACGAGGGACTCCTTGGAAGTAATTTTGGTGAATTCTAGCTCAAACTCTTGGAGAATCATGATCCAACATTGAGTATTTTCCCCCAAGCACTTGACGTGTAAGAATGTAGTACATGGGGTTGGAATCCGCGTAGCCAGTTGTGGTGCGGAGAAAAATATAATGAAGGAACTTCTGGACCGTGATGATCATGGCCAGAGCAAGTTTCCCCACATGTGAGTATTGAGTTTCGGAGTTTAGAAGGCTCTTACTAGCGTAATAAATCACATGTTCTTGGTCATGTTCATCTGTTTGGACAAGGACCATGCCTATAGTAGACAAGGATGTAACCACATACAAGGAATAGTCCTTAGTATAATTTGGTGGTTGTAGCACTGGGGCATGGGTAAGTGCATGTTTAAGATAATCAAACACGTGTTGCGCGAAATCATCCCAGACAAAAGGGGTATTCTTTCTTTAGCAACCTCATGAAACCATGTGTCCTTTCTGCATAATTGCAAACAAAACAACATAGAAAGTTTTCCTTCCCTTGTAAACTTTGGATTTCAGTAACATTGGTGGGAGAGGGTAAGGCCAAGATAGCTTCAAGTTTCAAAGGATCAATACATATGCCATCTTTGGAAACAATAAAACCAAGAAGTCGGCCAGCTTCTACACAAAAAACACATTTATGGGGATTTAGATGAATATTAAAATGACGACATCGAAGAAACACAGGTCTCAGATGATCAACGTGAATATCCTACTGCTTGGAATGAGCAGGCAGGTCATCAAGATAGGGTTCCACAACATGTTTAATGTCATGAAAATCATATGACATGGCACGCTGTAATGTTGCACCAGCGTTCTTTAAACCAAAAGGCAGTTTACGATAAGCAAAAGTTCCCCAAGGGAAAATGAATGTCGTCTTGTGTTGATCTAATGGGAGAATCTCAATCTGATTATAGCCGAAAAATCCATCCATAAAGGAGAAAATAATGCTTCCAGCACAGTTATCGATTATTTGATTGATATAGGGAGTGGGAAAGTTGTATTTTGGACAAGCTCGGTTTAGATCCCTAAAATCGATACAAACCCTAATAGTACCCTGCTTTTTGTTCACAGGGACTATGTTTGACACCCATTCAGTTAGTGGTATAGGGTAAATGAAACCAGCCTTTAGAAGCTTCTCAACTTCTTCTTTAATAACGACTGCTTTTTATGGATGAACCTGTCGTAGTTTTTGGCAGACGGACTTGGCATTGGGGTAAGTTTTAATTTCATGGACAACAATAGAGGGATCAATCCTTGGCATTTCTTCATATGTCCATGCGAAGACATCTTGGAATTCTTTGAAAAGAGCCATGTATGTTTGGATCTCTTCAAGGGAAGAGTTTTGTCCTATGAAAATGTTCTTGGAAACACCAATTTTCACCGATATGTCGATGGGTACAGTCTTGGTAATGTTACATAAAGTCCCTTCAGAATCGACACTTCAAGTGAGAATCAGGAACTGAGGGTTAAGGACTATATCAGATGAAACCGTGGAAGTAAAGTGGTTTTCTACCATATGGCAAGGGGGAAGGAAAGAAGATCTATGATGATAATGTTCCCAAGGCATCTTGTCTAACGACATAACTTCCATGATAGACTCGTCTGTAGGAAGTGTGTGTGAAAGATAATCCAGAGATGGGGATGGGTGTTTGAGCCAATATGGCATGTGATAATGGTCTAAGGCCACCAAGAAATGGTCATTGATGGAGAGATCCATGGTAGCTTGGATTGCATTGTAAATCTCTTCAAAAGGGGAAAAGGATGATGATTCATCAACAATTTATTTTCCTTTGTCTGTATGAGAGCTAGAAATCATATTAATGGATGCAGTCCATGAAGCAAGAGGAGGGTCAGATGAGTGAAAGAATCCCATAAGTGAAGAGTCTTTGATAAGACCTACTTCAATTCCTTTATACTATGGGGTTTTCAGGAGCAGAACGTTGTTTGAATCATTTGTAATGGCACTAGGTGTGATGAAATATAACTGATCAACAGTAACAATCTTTCCTTGGAATGGAAACTGGACGATCCGAACAATGGTTGATGCTACAGCTTGCATAGCATAAAACCAGTTACGACCTAGGAGTAAGTTGTAATCCAAAGGAGCATCAACGACTTCGATATGAATGGAGACTGACTTGCCTCCTAGTTCAACATGGATTGTAGGTAGTAATCCATAGGGTTGAAATCCACAACCATCAAAATCCTTAAGGGTGGTAGGTGAAAGGTTGATTTCCGGAGATCCAATGGCTCTCCAGCAAGATAAAGACATAACTAATGTAGAGGCACCCTCATCCAAAACAGTAGCTAACTGATGTGAAAGTCTTGTCTTGAAATCATCCAGTTTGAAAGTGATGATATTACTATTCTCGGGATCCATAGCTCTAAGGGAAGTAAGCAAATTTTTCCATTGAGTTGGACAGGTTTGGAGTACCTATAAAGCCGACATAGTTTATGGTTCCTAGGCTAAATATTCAACAATATTATAATATTGGGTGTCACGAGCATTAGGATTGATTCTGGAATTACGTAGAGTGCCCTTTGGTGGACGGAAAATTGCTTCAGGTATAGGTTTTTCAATATGAAGACCATTATTAGGAGGAGGTGTGGAAGTTGAGGGTTTTTCAAATGGAATATCATCAGGTTTGTTTTTCGGAGGAGGGTCATATCTGTGTGCTCTTGTATTCAAGTTCACCATTTCACTAGACATCATACGAACTTCATCAATGGATGAAGAAGTTTCGTTCAAGGACTTATGATCAATTAACTATTGTTGGGAGAGAAATTCCTATGGCTTGGGGTACCACAGTAGACAAATTACTCCAGAAATCAATCCTTTCCTATATGCAAGAGAAACCAAATATCTAACCCCAAAGGATCTCATTTTGTACCTTATTTTGGACGGTTTATGTAGATCCCCATTGATCTTTCCAACTACAGTTTGAATTGACAAATTGCTTCCTCAACATTCAATAAACAAGACAAGCATGCTATATATAATCGTGTTAGACCTACTCTAGCATATATAATCAATAACATATAAGCATTTAAAAGCATCCATGGATTAAATACTCATTTAAACACATATTATTGTACAGGAAAATATATTTCTATTAATATAAAACAGAGATTACAATAGTGACAACCTCTGTCGGCACGTCTGCGAATCGGAGAAACTGAGTCCCACACTTGGGCCTCCACCACTTCAATCCTCCATCTCTCAATAGCAAGCTCACAAGCCAAAGGAAATATTGGGAAGAACACAAAAGTGCTCCAAGGGACAAAGGGATGCAGACTCAAGTATAAGTTCTGGCAAGAATGGACTATAGCTTTCTTGCTCTTGAATTCCTTATGCCTTCAATGTATCCAAAGGGTTCCTTATATAGCTCTCTAATGGGGTAATAAAAGGTCAAATCTGAGCGATCTCAAGGCATATGGAAGGCCAAGAGACAAGTGATTTGGATCCACATCAAGGAAAACTCCAAAATAATTTGGACGCCTTTTGCACACATCTCAATGTACACGGGTTTAAGGGTCAAATCCGTGTATATACGCGAGAAAGGGATTAAAAGTTGCGTATGGCAATTTTTGCATGTTTTTAGGGATGATCTTGGAAACATCAAAGGTACAAAAATGGTCCATGGGGTCTAAGGAGTCTGCAGAGGGATAGGGAAGGCCATAAAAGTGTGATTCACCATGTGTTGTAAAATCAGTTGTAACACTGCAGTTATCCCACAATCTCCCACAATCGAATGTTTTCTTCTTTTCATCTAACATTTTGATGCGAAATTTATGACCATAATTGGACCACATAGCCTTGTGGTGTATCAACTGCATCATGCCCGACTCTGTAAATAAATATATAAGAAGAAATAAACAAAGGAAATACAATTATATAATGGGAAACAATGAAAAAAATTATCAGGGTAAATATACTTACCTTTTTATCTCTTCAACCACATGGTAAATCAATTTCCCTTTGTGTAAGTTTATCGAAATATTATTCTCGATGACGTTACATTGTTTTAATCAATTTACTCACCCTTTCCCATGATAAGGTACCATCTAATTCTATACATCCTTCTATCCATTCCTCCATCCAATAAAGATTGTTTGCAATGTATAAATGTAGTGCACCCCACATGCAACCAACTATATAGAAAAATAACAATTAAGAATTGTAAATTAGCTATCTTTAAATTCAATCAACTTTATCTTAAAATACTTATGGAATTATAAAAATTACACGAGTAAGATATATCTATATATATAATTGAAAAATTAATTGTATAATAAATTAAAACTACATCGTCTAATTACCTTTCACTTTCCTCGTTCTACCATTCCCCAACATGGCATCCCCTTCAAATTTTTCGATGGAGTTGACATGCCAAATGCGAGGCACATTGATATCTTTTGCTAAATTTAGAATATACTGACTAATGTACACCATGGATTGATATACCATATATCCCTACACAATGGAACCCTCAGGACATTCTCTTTGTCTAACAAAATCCTTCAAAGACTTGAAATTCCTTTCCACCATCCACATTGGTCTTCTTTGTATAGGTCCACACAATTCAATCTCCTCAACTTGATGTATGCGATAGTGTTCTTTTTCATTGAAAAATCCTGGAAGTAAATACTTCTGCATTTCACACATTAGATGAGGAATTTCTCTCTTCTAATACCTAATATATTCTTTATGGATTTATTTAAATGAAATCCACCTACAAATGATGCCAGAAAATGACAATGATCAACAAGATTGAGGCATATATAATGAAGTTCCAAGATGTAAAAGACAATATGTCAATAAGCTATGAAACAAAGTGAACAAACATTTCCATGCATATAAATTGTTACTTACCTCATGTATTTACCAAAATCATATATAACTTGTTCTATGTTGTCGTCAAAGCTATCTGGGAGAGATAGAGGTAGAACGTACTTTAACAAAAATCAAATCATTATTTATTTCCAAATAAGAGACACCAATTACTAAAAAGATGTACTAAATGGAAGTTATATACATAAATAATTATGTTAATGAATGTATGCCAGTCATGAGTTTAACACTACCAAAATCAACTCTTTTCGTTAAGATATTTTGTATGTTCGACGTAAAACCCCGTCAGAAAACTTATTTTCTGAATTACCTCTTTTATATCATTGCTTTGTTGCTCTATCAATAAACATGGAAGACTAATATTTTGGTATCCCTCTCTGGCATTGGAATTAATTACACTTTGCAATGCGTGATTGGATTTTGCAATGTCACTACAAATTTTTCCAATTTTATTGGTGTCATTCCTTCCATCTTAAGATTCTCCATATCATTTATGTTACATTCTTCCTGATATGCATTGTATCAAACAAATAAGTTATTTGTAGGTTATCATAGTAAGGAAACGTACTGAATTGTATGGGATAACTCTTCACTCCTTGTGGAATCCCATTCATGCCTTCATGACATTCATTAAACATAAACGAAAACACATTAACAATATTTCATGACACCCATGGTAGAGAAAATTCAATAAAAATATAAAATTCATAATATTACATATTTATATGCTACATATATAATTTGCATAGCATGATGATTTCTATTATATTCCAACTTCCATAGGAGAGGTGTCATTCCTCGTGGTTTCTTACCATTCTCTTCTTTACAATTGAATTATGTTTTCTCGATAGTTCGATACCTATGGTTCTTAGCGAGGAAGTGTCTGTACTCATCAAACAACTCCTTTCCTAAACTTCTTGAATGTCGATATTTTATCCTAGGACCACAGACTAGACATGAAAATTTTCCTTTTGTTTGAGGACTTGTAAGATATATGTATTAATGTTATATAAGAATCAAAATATTATTAATATAAATAAATAAATGCATGATATTTACCTTAAAAACATATTATTTTAAAGTTCAACAGAAATTTACATACCACAAAAATGTGTTAACCCAGGAGCGTCATGAATTGTGCATGCAAGTATTCCATGGAACTAAAATTGTTTCTTCCCTATTGGTATAGAGATGTCATACATAGTGATGTCATCCCATAACTTAAATAGCTCATCGATAAGAGGCTCAAGATATACATTCATATCTTTAACTTGGTACTTACCTAATTTATTCAATACCTGGAATAATCATTGCCAACATTGTGTGCTCTCTCTATATCGACATCCAAGAAGGAAGGTTATTGTTTATGAAAAAAACAGGGCACACTGATTAAGTACAACAAATATCTCCAAATGGATTAAAACCATCAACTTCCAATGAAATTCTAACATTATGAGGTTCATCTTTAAAAATTGGCCATTTTTCTTCGATGTTCTTCAACATGTAACCATCTGCATGGATTCGAAGAACACCATATTCACTTATGTTCTTTGCATCATGATCCAAAAATTGTTCTATACTTTTAACTTGAATAGTCATTGGAAACATGGAATTATTGGAATATAACAAAGAACTTTGTGAGACACCTTTTTTGTTACTTGATCAGTTTGATATCTACTAATTTCACATTATGGGCATTTGTTTTCTGATGCATATTGTACATAATATATAATATGATCATTAGGACATGCATCAATAGCTTGATACTCCGTTCCAATTTCTTTCATAATCAAGAATACCTTGTGGCATGTCCGTGGTAAATTATTTGATGGTGGTAATAGAAATTCACCCAACAGTCTGCAACATTGACAAAAAATGGAATGTAAACAATATAAATCATAAATATTGCTTGTCCCTAATTTATGAATTAATTACCACTAAAAATAGAGGAAAATAGTGAAATTTTCATACCATGTGAAGATGTAATTAATACATTACATACCTTAGGAGTTGTTTGAAACAAGTGTTTGATAAACCATTCAAAACCTTCAAGTTCACCAAGAACAATATAATAGATAGACAATTGTTTGTTTAGACTTCATGAAGAGGTTCTTGGGACTTCTTGAGTAGTGGAACATCATGATTATCATGGAGGTTGTCCTCATCCAATAGAGAACATGTGTCTTAGATCAATCTATTTATCTCATCTTTGTCATTTGTATCAATAATGTCATCTTTGTCCATAGGATCATTAAGAACTCAATCTTCAATATTATGATCTCCATGTTCCTCACCTTGTAAATTGTATTTCTACTATTATGTGGCAAATAGCTCTCTGGCGGTCGATATTTAGGGGGCATTGTCTTTATATTTACAAAAAATGTAATAACATTAGTGTATAATATACAACACATATATTTAAAATGATAAAACATTTTGTGAATACATGATCAGTACTATTACAAGACGTGCATTATGTAATGAATAACGTCTTACCAAGGGACGATATTCAAACCCTCCTTCAGCATTCCCCTTCTTCTTACTATGTTTCTCATCACTTGTTCTTGAAATTATTCTCATTCACAAACCCCTGCAATCATAGCAAGGGCAATAACGCTTTCCATCACCCTTCGCCTCCAATGTTTCCTTAATCTCAACATACCTCTTATTATTTTCCTCCCAACTATATTTCTTTGACATTCTAATAGCCTACAAGAACAAAAAAAACTCAGTCAATATATAAGTAAATTAAATAGAGTATATATATATATATATATATATATATATATATATTAAAGGAGACAGAAATTAAAGGACGTGACATGGAAAGTGAAAAATCTAATTAGTAAATCCAAGTTGACTTTACTTCGACAGGTTACATATCACAAACACCCCTCCTTTCCAAATTATTAAGGAATAAGTTGGTATAGGGGTATATTCTTACCACCAACCACTATATTTTCAATATTTAGTGATAAAATTCAAATCTCCCCCACGGTTATGTTCTCCCATGTTAGGAAACATGATTTCTCACAAGCACATGGGATCACAATGCTTAAACGATTTTTCACATAGGATATTACCACATGCTAGTTTACCCCTCTAGAAATAAGAAACTAAAAAAATAAAACATTTCAAAAGCAATGATGTTGCTTCCCTAATTAGTTCATCTTCATATTTTTTAAATCATACAATGATTAAAAGACCAATACCAATGAAATTATATCTACTCATTGTAAAAAAATTAGTTCACTAACCAAAAACATCAATTAAAAACTAAAATTTTACAAAGTTTTGAAATTGAATAAATTTCATGTTCATCCAACCATTTTATCTATTTTAAATAAGAATATATAGTGTTACCTAAAACACCCATTAATCTAAGACAAACCTATTATTTCTCATGTACCTTCCCTAACAAAATTATAACTCTCTTATGCTACATTAAAATCAATACCTCCTAATCATCCATCTTTTTCCATGTTGGAATTGGATGTGTTAGTATTGAGGAAAACATGAATAGTTGACTCATTTTATGTATGACCCTACACATTAAAGGAGACAAATAATTTAAAAATACTAACCTCGAAACCAAAGGAGATAAAAAAATCGATGTGTTAAACCAGTACCGGACTCTTGAAATCACCGACCAAACAATCAACAGAAAAAGTGTTGCAACTATAGCAAATAATTTGATTAAATATTTCTTAACAAAATGTATTTATAGATCAATGATCATGGTGGGTCCAACAAAAATGCACAATGATCAAATTTCAACAATAAGGAAAAGTCAATGGTTGTTACTATGATGACCATTGATTTGCACATGTTTAGCTTTCTGTCACCAGAGTGATGAACGTTTGTCTTCATTGCAATAGAGACTAACTTTAGTTGCTATAGATATAAAAAATCATTTCCATCACAATAGCGATGATTATCAGGGGCCAACACATTTTGTTTTGAAAAAAATTATCTATTTATCAACCAAATTTTCCATTTTAACTTATTCGTAGCAACATTTCATGGAACTTTTGAGCCATATGTACTACTACGCGATGCTATATAGGTCGAACCTACTAAAATTGAAATCATAGTAAACTTACAAACACCCTCGATTCTAAAGCAACTAAGAATGACATTGGGAAATACAAGATACTATCAAAAATTTATCAAAGGATATGCAGAGGTAAATGCTCTGATGGAGAAGCTATTGAATAAGGATGTTAAGTTTTAATGGAGTGAACATTGCCAAGAGAGTCTGGACACTGTAACGAATAAGATGCTTAAAAACCCATACTTGTTTTTCCTTGTTGGAAGAAGGAATTTTGTGTACATGTTGATGTGTGGTCTATCACACTCAGTATTGTACTATCACAGCCCTGCGAAGGGTTAATTGATCATTTGATTTCCTTCGCTAGCAGAAAAATTATCAACAATAGAAAATAACTATACCACGACGGAAAGAGAAGTACTATCTATGGTATATGCTCTT
>LPNX011086845.1:8386-58924 GCA_001517045.1 Pseudotsuga menziesii | reverse complement strand
GGGGGGGGGGGGGGGGGATTTGTTGGTGGCTTCTCCTTTTCTAGGAATTTGACATTGAAGTTTAAAAAATAGGTATTAACTAGATTGAACCTTTAGGTTATTAAGAAATAAATTTATAAATTAAAATTAATTTCATAACTAAAATTAATTTCATAAACTAACTAATTAAAAAATTTATCAACTTAAAAAGTAGTTCTAAAATTACATCATTATTAAATAGTTTTTTAAGTATTCTAACATAAAAAAAAAAATTTAAAAAAATTATATCTTAAAATTGGAATTTAGTAATAACTAATAACCTTCTCATTTTTAATAATTTTATTATTAAAATTGGCTATCTTTAAAAACTTTGTGAGCTTTAATAATAAAAGCTGTCAGCAATGAACTAAAAGATTTTAATAAAAAATTTAATTAATATTTGACCTTGCACCTATTTATATTATATTTTCCATACTTAAATTAACCTTGAGACAATCTCTCATGATGATGAGCCTGACTTTGTGGCTCGAAACGTCGAGAAACATTACAGCCAAAGTAGTCTTCCTCTTATTTACATTCAATTTGTTGTTAAGTTGGTTCGACTGAACTCGAGACCAGACCATCTATTGAGGCTCAAAAGTGGAGAAGAGCTCGATCATCTTGACATTAGTCTTCCTGATGCACAATTATTCACAATCACGCTATTTGATGATCATTATAGAGACATTATACAATTCTTGAGTATGGGATATGCACCAACTGGATTCACTACCATACAGAAGAAGCAATTAGTCATGTGAGCTGCATATTTCTAATTGATCGCTGGACAGTTATACAAAATGGGACTTGATGAAATTATTCGTCGTTGTGTATTGGAACATGAGAGACCAATGATATTGAATGAAGCGCATGTTGGTGTCGCAGGAGTCCATTATGTTGGAAAAAATACAATGTGAAGATATTGTAAGATTGTGGTGGCCGACTTTGCATGAGGATGCTCGATAATACTGTCACTGCTATGATGTCTGGAAGAGAACTAGAAAGTCGTCGCGATGAGATGAAATGACACTAGTACCTCATATAACTTTGCAAGAATTTGAAAAATGGGTTGTTGATTTTGTGGGACCTATTAATCCACCAAGGAAGTAAATAGGTGCAAGATACATTATTATTGTGATGTATTACTTGACCATATGGGTTGAAGCAACGACAGTAAAAGATTCTACTGCTCCAACTACTGCCAAATTTGTTTTCGACAATATTTTGACTAGATTCATATGCCCAAATATTTTGATAAGTGATCATGGCACATACTTTGTGAATCATTTGATCAAAGAATTGATTGAAAAAATTCAGATCTAGCATAAGAAGGAGACACTATATCACCCACAAGGGAATGTTGTTAACGTGGCATTCAATGAGATCTTGGAGAACGCATTGACAAATATTTGCAATGTTCAAATAGATGATTGTGACCAGAAAAATTAAGCGGTATTATGGGCATATCACAAAACCTAGAATAATTTGACAGGACAAACTCAATTTCAACTAGTGTATGGACAAGAGGCTGTTATGCCAAACTTGTCACTAGGTGCAGTGGAAATATTGCTTCTGATGATGAATATTTGTATTCATATAAATGAATAATCAAGAACGTGTGTTGGTTAGGCAGGTAAAATATTTGCATAAGATTCTTCATAAGATAATAAAAAATTCCAAGACGCATAAAAGATATCCGAGACCTCGGAGGAAAACATGAATATTCTTGACACAACTGTAACACTTGCATGCAACAATTTTACTGATGAAGGAATCATGCATGAGATGGTTGTAGAATCCAAATTCTTTCAACTTAACGAAATTTTAGAGACCCTCCGCAGGAAGGTCCCGGAGCTAGAATTACAAGTGACAGGTTCGGCATAACAGCCTCTTGTCCATATACTAGTCGAAATGGAGTTTGTCCTATAAAATTCTTCTAGGTTTTGCGATATGCCCACAGTACCGCTTAAATTTTCTGGTCGCAATCATATATTTCAACATTGCAAATATTTTTCAATGTGTTCTCCAAGATCTCGTTGAATTCCTCGATAACAGCATTCCCTTGTGGGTGATATAGTGTCTCCTTCCTATGATGGATCTGAATTTTTTCATTCAATTTGTTGATCAACTGATTCACAAAGTATGTGCCTTGATCACTTATCAAAATATTCGGGCATATGAATCTAGTCAAAACATTGTCAAAAACAAATTTTATAGTAGTTGCAGCAATAGAATCTTTTACTATCGTTGCTTCAACCCATATGGTCAAGTAATACATCACAATAATAATGTATCTTGCGCCTATTTACTTCCCTAGTGGATTAATAGGTCCCACAAAATAAACAACCCATTTTTCAAATTCCTGCAAAGTTATATGAGGTACTAGTGTCATTTCATTTCATTGCGACGACTTTTCGGTTCTCTGCCAGACATCATAGCTGTAACAATATTCTCGAGCATCCTCATGCAAAGTGGGCCACCACAATATTACAATATCTTTGCACTATATCTTTTCAGCATAGTGGACTCCTACAACACCAACATGCACTTCATTCAATACCATTGGTCTCTAATGTTCAAATACACAATGACGAATAATTTCATCAAGTCCCATTTTGTATAATTGTCCAGCAATCAATTAGAAATATGCAGCTCGCATGACTAATTGTTTCTTCTGTACGGTAGTGAATCCAGCTAGTGCATATCCCGTACTCAAAATTGTATAATGTCTCTATAATGATCATCAAATATCATGATTGCAAATAATTGTGCATTAGGAAGACTAACGTCGAGATTACCGGGTTCTTCTCCACTTTTGAGCTTGAACAAATGGTCTGGTCTCAAGTTCGGTCGAACCAACTTAACAATGACTTCAATGTAAATAAAAGGAAGACTACCTTGGCTATAATTTTTCTCGACGTTTCGAGCCAAAAATCCGGGCTCATCATCAGGAGAGAGTGTCTCAAGGTTAATTCAAGTACGGAAAATAGCATATAAATAGGTGTAAGGTCAAATTTTAAATAAAATTTTATTAAAATATTTTATTTCATCGGCGACAGATTTAATTATTAGAGCTCACAATTTTTTTTAAGATAGTCAATTTGAATATTAAAATTATTAAAAATGAGAAGGTTATTAGTTATTAATAAATTCCAATTTTAAGATATAAATTTTTTTTATAATTTTTTATGTTAGAATACTTAAAATATTGTTTATTAGTGATGTAATTTTATAACTAATTTTTAAGTTGAAAAAAAATATTTAATTAGTTAGTTTATGAAATTAATTTTAGTTATGAAATTAATTTTAATTTATAAATTTATTTCTTAATAACCTAAAGGTTCAATCTAGTTAATAACTATTTTTTATTAAATTCTTGACACTTGCATGCAACAATTTTACTAATGAAGGAATCATGCATGAGATGGTTGTAGAATCCAAAGTCTTTCGACTTGGAAAATTTTCAAAGAACCTACGCCGGAACGTATCGGAGCTAGAATTACAAGTGAAAACTAGTACACCTCCAGAGGTATTGGAAGAGAGAAGAAAAGTATCAAATGAAGCTGCAAAGAGAATAAAAAAAGTGAAGAAACTTTTTGCCAAAGCCGTCGAGTAGGTTTCTCATTCGTGGGAAGCTTTAATCGAAGATGAAGAGTTAGAAAAAGTAACAGTTAATTTGCGCACTACTAAGACAGAGGTGAACCAGTTGAGGAACGAAGTGAAGTATCTACCATTAGTAGAGAAAATGGCTAAGGTTGCTGATATGGAGAAGCTACAGCAGCAGGTCGCAAAACTGCAAACACAATAGCAAAAGAGGACTAGCATTGTCACATAACTACAATCAGAGGCAGAGAAAGTTACAAGTGTCATTCAACCTGTCCACAAAAAGGTGTGATAAGAATTGGGGTCAGCAGGACTTATGACTTTGGGACACATCAGTTCTAAAGTTGTGGTAAATTTGAAGAAGACAAAAGAAGAAGTGTGATAGGAGACTAAAAAGGTAGTCAAAATATTTCAAGATTTTCAAGAAAAGGTCGCAATAATGGAGGTTTCAAAATAATGTGGCTTGGGATGAGCCATAGGTGAGCGTTGGGGTCCTGTTGGCCCTAGGAAAAGATAGGTAGAATTCTAGTCAAATTCTTCTCTAGAATATGAAAATTTAGGTTGCGCAAGAGAGGAAATTGCGACGGAAGAAGAGCTACGACATAAGCAGTCATGATGGAAGAGAAGTCGCAAAAAAAGGAACCACGATAGAAGAAGAGTAAATTAGTTAAAAAGGACAGTTCGATTGATTGTGGGTAAGAAAATTGTTAGAATAAAGCACTCTTTTGGTAAAAATCATAATAGTATTTTATGGCCGATAGTGCGTATTGTCAGGTGTAATTGAATGTACGAAAATAGAAATGACATCTTGTCGGCTAACAAAAAAGAGTTGGTTTATTAAGACATGTAAAATCCTATAAACGGGAGAATCCAAGCTGTGTGTGGTTTGGTCTCATCTAGGTTGCTCAAGATGTAGGGAGGTTCATTCTTAGAGTTGTAGAGAAGAGAGTTGTTGAGCTAGAGAATCGATTCAATGTTGTGTGAGAATCGATGGTAGATTGAAGGAGAGGAGAAATACATAGACCCAAAACTAGTGAGCATGAGTGGAGAGAAGTTTGTATAACTTGCATAGAATATATAGAGAAGAGTCTACAAGCTGAGTGCACAAAGAAAAGGTGCTAACATATTTTTCATGCCAGATGAAGAGTGCCTTTGTGATTTTTCTCAGAAGGGTTTCCACATTAAATGTTGTCTATGTTTGTCTTTAATAAATATGTTTACGTTGAATCCATGTACGTTATGAGTAAGTATATATGAATAGTTTGTATAGAATTTGTTTAAGAATAATCCCATATGTGTGTGTGTGTGTGTGTTGCACCGATAATAGATTGAGTTTGTGATGAGGCTTTTATTGTAAATTGTTGTGATATATGTCGACGGATGAGTAGATTATGATCTTGAATTAATAAACTAGGAATAAGAATTATAATTACTGGTATTCGTCAAGTGATTTGATAAATTTCCGTAAGAGGATAAATCCCCACATAGCTACATAAAACTAGTTCTAGAATTTTCCAATATATATCTCGAGTGAGACTGCATCTGCATCGCGGGTGTTTCCGACTAAGCATTGCTCTATTGGGTCGATATCATGGGATTTGTTGAAGGATGAGGGGTCTGAACCTAGGGCGATGGGAAGAATTCCAACATGATTACACTTGTGTGGAGTAATTAGGGATCAAACAAGGAAGGAAGTTGGTTTTTCCTTAAATTCTTTGTAATTGATGTTGTCTCGAGTGATTAAAGTTCAAGGATGGCTGGAACTTTTAGGGGATCAAAAGTGATCCACCTCAGTGATATGTTCACCATGTTTCCTTGTTCTAAAGAATAAAGGGAGGGAATTGGATTTTTAAACTAGTTCTCATGGTCAGGAGGGATAAAACCCTTCATTCTGATAGAGTATTGGTAAGCTATCTTGGCAAGGGATGTGTCCTGGGGAAATAAGTAGGAATGATGATGCATATCATCCCATAGTGTCTTAGGAACAATCGTGGCTTGTAGGATGTATTCATTTGAGTGAAATAGGTGATCAAGGAATTCTCTTGGAACAATAGGTCCAAATGTGATGGGGTTTGAAGTGTAATTATTTGAAATGAAAACATGTTTCAAAGGTTCCATGTCAACTATATCGTATCATCCCAAGGGCATCGTGATCATACCTAATGATAGATAATGAAGACAAGGGATTGAAAAAGGGTATTTACTAGTGATGTACCAATGGTAAAAATCATTGATGATGATAATTAATCATTAGTCACCAAAGTGATAGATGACAGAATGTAAAACATGTCATCTTGTCCTATCATATCATGTTAATGGAGGCAATATTTCCTCTTATGGAAAGTCCTGCAAGGTTGCAAAAGGAAAATATGTGTAGTTTGGTTTCCTTTATTTCTCAAGTTTTATTTCTCTTACTTCACATAATATGGGACATTGAAACGAGTAATGGTTTAACAACCCACATTACCTACAAGGGAAAGGGAGCTACTCAATTGTCAATGTATGGGTGAGAGACTGAATGGTTATGTATGGGAAACTCATGCTCGTGTCTAAAGGTAGCATAGAAGCATTGTGTGGACATAGAAAAAAAATTCAAGGGGAATATATCTCCTTCATTATTGATACAAAGTTGATGGAAATGGATTCTATGGAATCTATCTAGGATTGACAAAGAGTATCTAGAGTGGTTTGAAATCTAGGGAGATTGAGAAAATAATGTGTGTAATGACCAAACTAAGAATAGATAATGCATGGATGATTTGTATGTAATTTTTTTCTCTTTGGTTTGAGAGGATATACTATTGGAGTGGAGATATTGTCCACTATAGGTGATTTTAAGGATGTGTGGGTAGGTGTTGATAGAAGGTCTCTAAGTTCTAGAAATATTGGACTTAGATTTGTAGGATGGAATAATGATTCGCACAAGACACATGGTGGGGGAACTGATGTAGGTAGCTTACTATGGGGGATATGGTTCTCATAATATATTCCATGGGTGCCTTGATTCGCACATCTACTAATTTGGTGAGGAACATCAATTTTGCTATGGTTTGCATTGTCGGCCATGGAGTCTTAAATGGTGAGGTGTTGACTAGAGTGATTGGAATAAATTTATTATCCGCATATGGTTTTAGGTTGATTTTTGGGAATGGGGGTTTTAATACCAAATGGGTATTTTGAGGATGATCCTAGTTAAAGTGAGGGTGGACACGACTAGTGCTACTTGTATACTTTTGGGAGGGAAAATCAATAGTACCTTGATCAGTGGTGTCGCTAATGTGGGAGGGGAAATTATCATGTTTTCAACATCAATGGGTATGACCATGGGAGGTTTTAAGTTTTTTATACCTTATATGATACTCGTGATAGTTGAGGGAAACATGGAAGTGGTAGTAGATGATGGTTGTTTATCTATATAGGAGAAGATATTTCACATGAGGTCATTCGTCAGTAATGGTATTATTAGGGGAGATCTAGCATATACACCCAACAAAGAGGTGTCTTTGTAGACTTTTATTCCTATATTATTGAGGGATGGTGAGTACTTAGTTCCAATGGTAGGAAAAATGTTATCTAGGTTGGTCTGAGAAATGTTTTGTAGTATTTGAGATAGTATAGGGTGACCACTTTCCCATTCTAAGGTAACATCATAATGTAGATGATCGAAGGGGATATTAATTTCATGGAGTACATGTAAATACATCCTAGTGAGATGTTGTATTCTAATTGCGCATCAATGACCTCAACATCTAGTAGGACCATCTTTCCCCCTACTTCAATAGGGACATTCCGATGGACCTTGTGGTTGTGAAGAGTGATCGTCATAGAATCAAAGAGTGATAAAAGATGGGATGAGGTCTTGGGATCCCAATCATTTCTAAACATTTGTGGACATGAAATAGGTGGATGTGTCTTCATTGACGATGCATCGATGAATGCTAATGTTTCTTATTGGGTCAATATTTGGAAGGTTGTGATAACCCCCAATTTTGTAATAATTTTGAAAGACTATTTCTATTTTTGTTTTTCTTAAATATGACTGGAAGACCTGGAATATGTCAATCATTCCTTGGAGGACAATTGTAACCGAAAAACATTATGCATGTAATGAAATATGAATGATAGGGACAGCCATGTTGAATGAGAAAACTATGCATGCGAGAGTGGGGGATGTGAACGGTCACTCTCAGAACTACTACACCAAGCGTGGGAATGCCAGTATGGCACTAAACTCACCCTAGGGGAATCATGATGTAGTGAAGAATAAATTCTTGGGGGGAATTATCCGTTAGCTGCAAAATAGCTAGGAAAAATGAAAAAGAATAAAGGAGGAAGAATATGCTAGGAGGAAGGATGCCACTGAGTATGTTGAAGGAAGGAATTGCTTGTTGTCTGAGCACTCTGTGTTATGAAAGGGAATTTCTCTCACTAAGGAACTGGAACTGAGTTTGAATTCCTCCACTTTGGGAACGCATATCTTAGCTTGGGGGTGACTAAGGACAGAGAGATCTGGGCCTAATCTATGGTTGGGTGTAATGTGGTTGTTACCTTTTCATTGGAGTTCGATTTTACCACAAGTTATGTTTCTAGGTATTTATTCTTCAACTTATTGATCTGAGGGTATGTTGGGTTTATGTTGGTTTATGTAAAATGTGTTAAAATAATGAAATAGTAGTCTAGACTCATTGCCATGAATGCATGTCTTCCATATCGTTGTAATAACTATGTACTATTTATCCGACACCCAGTTGTCAGAAGATGGCATCTTGTTGGGGTGTATTTCTGTACGCTTAATGATGTCGTTTGATAAGAATATTCCTTAGGACTATGGATGTCATTAATGGCATTAAATAGTGTGTTTTATGATCATGTGTTTTAGTGTCAATGAAGGAATAAATTAACATCTCTAGCCGTAGTAAAAAGAATGATGCTTATGAACTAACATACTCCTTTCTGGTGGAAATATTAATGCCTTTTTTTGGTATTTGGTAACCTCATTGAGTGATTTTGGCCTAGCATGAAGTCACCCTTTTGCGGTATAACTTCATTGTTAAACAGGACTAGGTTATACCTCTATGAGTAGGAGTGTAAGTCTCAGTGGGATTGAATAATAAGGGAAGACCCTAAGTCTGTTAATGAGAACTTTACTGATGACCTAGTGCTTGTTCACATGGCTATGTTGCCTGAGTTAGATTAATGATTTTATTATGTTGATGTCTTACCTTAGTTTTCCCCTATTGGTTGTGGAGCCTGATATTCCAGATCGAGAGATATTATTCAGTCGTGTTTGTACCCCAGGTGTACTATACACTTGTTCCCCCTGCTTTGGGATGTGTGTTGGACAACAGTTATGCAGACCCATGGTATTGGGTTAACCGTAGTATTTTCCCATGGTATTTTTCCCCTATAAAAGAAAGAATTGTAACATGGTTGTGCATGGTATTATAGCATTGTAAACAATCTCTCTGATTGTATGAGAGAGACTGTGAGAGCATGAAGAGGAAGTGTGGCAGTTTTGATGCAGGTTGTATCCCTTCATATTTATGGACTGTAATAAAAGGACTGGAAATTTCTTTGTGTACGTAACCCATCGTTTGGGTGAACCATGTTATATCTCTGTCTCTTTGTAATGTGTTTAATGTTTTTTGCATCTTGTTTAATGATTTACCTGTATAATTGTTATTGCTCTGCGGTCATGTTTTCTAACATCCCCTTGCTCAAAGAGAATTTTTTTTCTTGCACTACTAAGGGGCACCGGGGAGGGGGGGGCTTATGGCTGCTTGGTTGAATAGAGGGAAGGAACCTACCTTGTTTTTTCCCTTTAACTTGCTTACTATACTTACTTTTACAAAAGGGATTCCCTCGTTGAATGTGTTGGACCTACTGCCTTAACACTCCAATAGTCTTTCTAAGCCTACACTAATCCAAGTTGTGATTTCAACCCAACACTAAGGTTTCCAAAGAACAAAATCCACAGAATGGTGTAAGTTAAGGAAAAATCTAAGTCTGGAAAAGGTTAATATTTTCATGTTCCATGATCCACACAAAGGAAAGCGAAAAGAGGAACTATAAGTTAAAACCTTAAAAGAGTTAATATTTCTGCATTATGTGATCCACATAGAGGAAGGCAGAAAGCAGAAAGAAAAAGTATAATCATAAGGTTATTAATATTTTTACGTTTTGCGATATGCACAATGGAAGGAAAGATTCAAGTATGAAATTTATTAAGACTTCCACAATCCACGATCTGCACAGTGGAAAGCGGTAAGTGGAAATAAAAGTTCAAATATTAAATTTCTTAATACTTCCATGATCTACACAACGGAAAGTAGAAAGGGTAAATAAAGTCCTAAAGAATGTTAAGACTTCAATGCTCCATGATCCATACAGTGGAAAGCGGAAAGTGGAAAGAAAATATTAGACTCTTAACGATGTTAAGACTTCTGCATTCCGTGATCTACACAGCGAAAAGTGGAAAGAAAAGATTAAAGTCTCATTAATGTTTGGATTTTTCGATTTGCGACTTCCATAGGGAGGAAAGCAGAAGTGCGGGAGGCGAAAGGCGGAACCGCAGTGGAAATACTCCATCAAACGATAAGTTCCCAATTTCCAACTTCTATAGGGTAGAGGGAGGAAGTGTAGAAGGCAGAAGATCCCTTAAATGTTCTGTCGCATGTTTTACTCCTGATTTTCGACTCCTACAGGGTGGAAGGCGGAAATGGGAAGAGCCTTCAAATGTTTCGTCGCACTTTTACTCCCAATTTCTGAATTCCACAGGGCGGAAGGCGGAAGTCAGAAGAGCCTTCAAATGTTCCTTCACGCTTTTTACTCCCGTTTAACTTTCGCAGGGTGGAAGGTGAAAGTGCGGAAGGCAAAAGGTGGAAGAGCCTTCAAATGTTCTGTCGCACTTTTTACTCCAGTGGAAGCCGAAAGGAAGAATATCCTTCAAATGTTTAGTCACACTTTTACTCCCGACTCTCGACTTCCAAAGGGTAGAAGCGGAAGGGTAGAATGTGGAAGGAGAGCATTGGAAGGTCAATTTCAGGGAGAAAATGACCCTCCAACTAGTTAAGTAGTTCCTCCTCAGATTTTTACGTTGTTTGATTGTGTTAGCCTAAGAATCTATTTGTTATGAAAGGTTATAGACAAATTTTTGTGAAAGAATAATATGCTTGAAAAACAAATTATGCATTTTTCTAACAAGTTATTGGGGTATGCTACATATTATATTAGAGCCACAAGTGCAATCTTGTCAACCTTTGCGAAACATCTAGTTCTACTGCATTATGAAAACGTTTTGTTCTAAATATTTGTGTTGGAATGTTTGTGTATCAAATTGTTCTGTAATAGGATACAATGATGGCCTCACAAAATGAATAGGAGTACCCACCTGAATAAGGTACCCCAGAACCTCACCCAACGCAACCAGAACTAGAGCATTCTGAAGCTAGCCAGTGTAACACCTCGGTTTTGATCCCGTTTGCATTTAAATAATATGATGTAAATAATCATGGTGTGGAGCTCAAGGAAAAATCCCCACCATCGATTTAGTGTTTAGGTTTCGGCGATTAAGATTTAGGCCAATGGTGTTTTTATGTTAGCTGAACGTTATAAGTTTGGACATCAGGTTAAATTTGTGATTTTTTTTAAAATCCTACATCCAGCTATGTCAATGCAACAAAATGAGATGGGGGCATGATTTTTCCTAAGGATAAGGGGAGGGATTGGAAGAATGGGAAGAAATTTGTAATGGGAAGAGCACCATTTCTGGAAAAACGTTTTTTAAATTTTCTTGGGAAAGAAAACACCCAAAAAATGCTTTCCTTTCCCTCATGCAGTTGCGTTTCACTTTCCCCTCACGATTTGGACTGGGTTGAACGTTTTGGAAAGGGGATTCAGGAATTAACACAATAAGCAAAATTGCTATGATTATTGCCCTTCACGAATTTTTCCTGTTCTGTGAATTGCTTTCCTTTTTACGATTTTCATGTATGTTAGTTGTTTCCTGAATGTGAATGCCTAGAATCCAATTTTTTTTTTTGAATTGAATGACAGCAAATGATTTTGTTTCGGTAATTGCAGAAGTTCGTCTAGCTCAGGTAATGCCCAGAAATTTGTAATTTTTGTATGTGTGTGTATTCCTTGGATTATGTTACATTTTGTTAATCCCAAAACTAAGATCGTTGTGTGTACATCCTTGTATGACATCTGAACTGATTTGGGGAATGGAAATGGATTCTGGACTTTCTTAGTAAACCTACTGTGTGAAGGAACCTCACAGATCAATATAGAGGGTTGGTTTTCTTCTTTGCATACCCTGAGTAGCACCGGAAGGGAAGGCATGGCCTGAGGGACTGTGTAGCAGATAAGCAGATGCTTCCTTGTGTTGGGTGTGCAAATGTTTAGAAGTCAGGATAGATCTGGTGTAGGTGTCCATAGCTATAGGATTGAGCTCACTAGCTTAGCAGTCAGTCTTTCCACCTTCTTGGCAGCCTGATAAACCCAACTAGAAGGATGGCTTGTCTGGTAGCTTGATAAACCCATATGTTGGCTTGGTTGTGTCTCATGTGAATTTTGGCTAAGTGTAAACCACTATTTGTGTAAGCCTAATAAACCCAACTAGAAGGATGGATTGGCTAGTAACCTAATAAACCCATATGTTGGCTTGGCTATGTCTCATGTGAATTTTGGCTAAGTGTAAACCATTGTCTGTATAAGCCTGATAAACCTAACTGGAAGGATGGCTTAGCTTGGTTGGTAGTCTAATAAACTCATCTGTTCACTTGGTTGTGACTTGCATAAAATTTGGTTATGTGTAAATCACTTCCTGTGTAAGCTTGATAAACCCAACTGTGTTGGCTTGGCTGATTTTTATTGTATCCTTGGCTATGGGGAAGTCTGCTAGTGTTCCTTATTCCTTTGGGAAATCATGCCCAACTTGGGGGTGGTAGTGTTGATGAGATATTGATGAGCACACTGGCCTATGGTTGGGTGGAACATTCTAGCGACATAGTTGGTTGCAAGACAATATTCTGATAAAGATAAGTATTTCTTGTGTTTCAATCCCTGCAGCTATACTTGTTTATAAATGAATATGAATATGATGAATGCTTGAATGGACTGTATTTGATGCAGATGTAAATTTCATGAATGATGTATATGTGTATGTAATTTTATTTCAATGAGTTTCTAAGTTGTTATAGAGCTAGATCGGTCGGATTCGTGATGGCATGAATGCTTAAAATTAGTTTTAGACTTAGAAAATTTCATGAACATAATGAATTTCTGCATTTTCCCTTCCACAACTCCTTTTCTACAACTTATAGGATGCAAAATGCGAGATGCGGGATGCGAAAATGCGCTTTCCAGAAGTTTCGACTACGCATTTTTCCATCTGCAATTCCCTTTTCATAATTTGCGGGATGCAGAATGCAGGATGCGGGATGTGGGATGCAGAAATGTCGTTTGGTGAAATCTGCTTTCCACGATTTGTGGGATGCAGGATGCGGAAATGACTTATGGTAAATTTTAATTTCTGCAACTTTGATCTCCTTAACAGTCGTTCCACATGTGGGATGCAGGATCTGGAATGCGGCATGCGAGATGCGGGGTGCAAGAGTGAAAAATTGATATGTTTTTTATTCTGCAAGTGAAGATATTTGCACCATTCATTTTCTGCGGGATGCTTCTCCGTCGTCGATTTGTCTTCAGATGTGGAACTGACAGAGACCACTGATTTCTGTTGCGGTTCATCTCAGCCATTTGATCTTTCCGCTATTTGGTGAAGATAAAGAATCAATACATGGTCTAGATCAGAATGTTAGCAGGAGGGAAATTCTTGCTTGTGTAGATCTGAAAGATGTTTAAGAAAAAAAAAGGAAACAGGAATCATCAAATGCATGTAGAATCCATTGAGTATAAGAGATGGGTAACTCAGGTAGAAGAGTCTGGTCGCGTTCTCTTCTCCGGAGCAGGAGGGGACGTGACAATGTGGTATCAGAGATGTCGGTTGCAGTGTTGGGCCTGGATGGGCCAGAAAGAAAAGTGGTTACAGTATTGGGCCTCGATGGATCGAGTTGGATAGTTACAGAGTTGTTGGTTAATAGTTCAAACGTATTGTTGGCTGCATGACAGAGGAAAAATACCATGGGCAGTGGGTAAGTGATCTTGGTTTTGATTTTATATAACAGTTTTGTTATCTAACACATTTTTGTAGAATTATAGCCACCTTCAGAAAAGGTAGTGTGATTATGAATAGTTGGTTCAGCCATGAAGATAGACAATATGATTGATTATGTACAAGACCTCAATGCGCACGAGGAATATGATATGGGAGGAAATGTCAGAATTGGAAATTTTGGGATAGATTCTAACTAGAGGAGGTTTCAAGATACTCCCCCAGACTTTGCAACCACCATGAGAAGCCTCAAAATGGAGATACAGAGCTATAGAGCAGACAACGAAATACTGATTAAGGATCATGAGGAGTAGAATCAGCTGAACACAGCCATATTGCACAGTTTGACAAACATTCAGATAAATATGAACTCAGGGGATCGAGCAGTAAAGCCAGAAGGAAGTAAGAACACTGATAGAGGAAGAAAGAGATCTCCTAGTGGGTCATCTGACTCTAAAAAATTAACTGATGGTTCAATTTTTTCCTCTCATGAGAATAAAAGGAAGAGATCTCCTAGTGGGTCTTCTGACTCTGAAAGGTCCATTGGAGATTCAAGCTCTTCATCTCATAGGGGTAGGAGGAAGAGGCGTTACCAGAATCGCTCACGAGATGAATTCAGGAAGGCAAAGCCACCTACCTTCAATGGTGAGGTAAATAATAGTCAAGAAGCTGAAGCTTGGCTTCTGGGAATAAGAAAATATTTCCAAGTCCAAGATTATTCTAGAAATATGAAATATCAAGTAGCCATTTTCAATATGACAGGAAGAGCGTCTATTTGGTGTGAACACTTTAGGAAAGTAATTAAGATAAATGAAAGGAATATTTTTTGGAAATAGTTCCAAAAAATTTTCAAGTAGAAGTACCTCTCTGATCGGTACTATGATGATAAAATCAAAGAATTCCATGAGCTCGGATTGGGACAGCAGACCATGGAGGAATATGAAAATAACTTCTTGGAGCTGCTGAGGTATGTCAGGTATATTAAATATGAGAAGGTAAAAATACAGCACTTTCTGATTCAATTTCCTCAGTCCCTGTCCTGCAAAGATCGAATTGATTTCTATGAACCCAGAACTTCATAAGAGGCGATACGAAAATCTAAGTATTGCTACAAGCAAAGCAAGAGCAAACCTGAATACCAGAAGGCGTGGAAGAACAAGATGAATGATAATTCTGATCAGAGGAAGATATGTTTCAAACCTCCTAACATCTAGAATCGGCAGAAGAAACCATTCCAAGCTAAGAAGCATCCATCTAAAGTAGTAGGAGAAAAGCCAAGAGAATTGCAGCAAAACAAAGAGCCTCTCCAGTGTTGGAAATGTGGAGGACCCCATCTGCATAGGTTATTTCCACTTGAGAATGATAATGCAATGCCAGCATACAATATACAAGAGGCAGAAACAATGGGACAAGTAGCAAGGGTTGTGCCTAGAATTTATTCAACCCTGGAAGACCACCAGACAGATCACCAGTCAACGGTGGTTGAATTTGCAGGTAATATTGTTGAGCAATCTATTTTTATTTTGATTGAATCTGGTTCTACTCACAGTTATATTACTCTCATAGTAGTGTAGGTTTGTGCTCTTAGGAAAGAAAAGCATACCAAGTAATGGTTAGTTTAGCTAGCCACTGGAACTAAGAGAAAAGTTAGTGAAGTGGTGGAGAAATGTCCATTAGTGATGAATGAACTGAGCACTTGCGTAGATATGAACGTTCTACCACTCGGTTCCTATGATGTTCTCATTGGAATGGATTGGTTAGAAGCTCACAGGGTGAAGCTTGACTGTTATAACAAGACTTTTGAATGCATGGGTGGAAAAGGGAACCCAGTAGTTATAAGAGCCATACCAAAGGCAATTTCTGAAAGACAGATTTCAGCGATGCAATTGAAGAAGTTTTGTAGAAAAGTTTGTCAGTTGTATGCAACCCATATTGAGGAGGCAACAGAGATTGAAAATATCAAGTTGGAATACTATCACATGTTGCAAGAATTCAAAGATGTTTTTCCTGATGAGATTCCACGGATTCCTCCAAAGAGAGACATTGATTTCATGATTTAGCTTGTGTCAATAGCAGCACTAGTTTCCAAAGAACCTTACAGAATGAGTACACCAGAAATGTTAGAGCTAAAGATGCGACTACAAGAATTGTTGGAGAAAAAGTATATCATGACGAGTGTGTCTCCTTGGGGAGCACCAGTTCTGTTTGTAAATAAGAAAGATGGTACACTCATATTATGTATTGATTACAAACAGCTGAACAAAGTCACAGTGAAGAACAAATATCCTTTGCCGAGAATTGATGACCTCTTTGATCAAATGAAAGGAGAAAAGGTATTTTACAAGATTTACTTGAGGTCTAGTTACCATCAGGTGAGAATTAAGGATGAAGACAATCATAAGACATCCTTCAGAATGAGGTATGGACATTATGAGTTTGTAGTGGTACCATTTGGTCTCACAAATGCACCAACAACATTTATGTGCCTTACGAATAGTGTCCTTAATAGATATTTATACAAGTTTATTCTTGTTTTCCTTGATGACATTCTTATTTATTCTAAGAATGGAGAAGAGCATAAAGAACATTTGAGACTAACATTGCAATTGCTCAGAGAACATCAGTTGTATGCAAAGTTGAGCAAGTGAGACTTATATAATGATATAATTTAGTACTTGGGTCACATTATTTCATAAGAGGGTATATTCATGGACCCTGACAAGATTGAAGCTATCAAGAATTGACCTACTCCAAAGAATGTGACAGAGGTAAGATCCTTTATGGGACTTGCAGGATACTACAGGAGATTCATTGAAGGATTCTACAAGGTTGCAAATGCTATCACTTCTTTGCAAAGGAAGGGGATAAATTTTGAGTGGACCTCGAAGTGTGAACAAAATTTCCAGTGGTTAAAGTATCTCCTCACCAGTGCACCGATCTTAAAAGTTGCAGACCCAGAAAAAGATTTCGTAGTTTGTATGGATGCATGCAATTAAGGACTTGGAGGAGTCCTTATGCAAGACAACCACGTGACATGTTATGAATCCAGGAATCCAAAGAATCACGAAAATAACTATGTCACACATGATCTGGAAATTGCAGCCATTGTACATGCTATCAAGATGCGGAGGCATTGCTTGATGGGCATAAAATTTGAGTTAAGGAAGACCACTGTGGTCTGATTGTTTGATCAGCCTGCTCTAAACGCTAGGAAAGCTAGATGGATGGAATTTTTATGTGAGCTTGATTTTGAAATCAAGCACATAAAAGGTAAAGAGAATAAGGTAGCTGATGCACTCAACAGGAAAGTACAAGAAATGCATGTGGCATCTATTAGCATTTTCCAATTAGATTTGAGACAGCAGATTATTAACCGTAATGCTGAAGACAAAATGTATGCATAGGTAAAGGATAAATTACAACAACAAATCCTTGAAAAGAAGTATGAAAGTTATAAGTTAGAAGAGGATGGACTTCTTACTTATAAGAGCAGAATGTATATTCCAAATGTGGAAGATTTGAGGAAGGTTGTTATGGATGAAATCCATCAAACTCCATATTCTCATCACCCAGGATATCAGAAGATGATTGCTACAGTAAGAAATCAATACTTTTGGCTAGGTATGAAAAAGGACATGGATTTATATATTTGAAGATGCATGAAGTTTCAACAAGTGAAGGTTGAACATCAACACCTAGCAGGTTTGTTGCAGCCTTTGTCGATGCCAGAATGCAAATGGGAAGTGATTTCCATGGAATTTATTATGGGATTGTCGATGACTTGGAGACAATGTGATTCCATCATGGTTATGGTGGACAAGTTGATGAAGGTAGCACATTTTACACCAGTAAAGTCCACACATAAGACTAATGATATTTCCAAGATTTTCATGAAAGAATTTTTTAAATTGCATGGATTTCCTGGAATAGTCTCTGATAGAGATGTTAAGTTAACTTCTAAATTTTGGAAAGGATTGTTTGCAGACTTGGGAACAAAGTTCAATTTCATCACTGCCTACCATCCTCAGACTGATGGTCAGACCGAGAGAATTAACCAAGTGCTTAAAGACATGCTTTGCATGTATGTGATGGAAAAACCATCCAAGTGGGAAGATTGTTTTCACTTGGTAGAATTTGCTTATAAAAATGGATAGCAAGCATCCTTGGGGATGAGTCCATATGAAGCTTTGTATGGCAGGAGGTGCAGAACACCAGTAACTTGGGATAACCCACTGAACAGAGTTGTGATCAGTCCAGAATTGATCAAGGAGATGGAGCAGGAATTTGTAAAAATCAGATAGAATCTAAAGGCAACCCAAGACAGACAAAAAAGCTATGCAGATATGCATAGGATGAACATATAGTTCAGTATTGGGGACCATGTTTACCTCACGGTGAAGGCAAAGAAAAGTTCCTTGAATCTTGGGATTTGTGCCAAGATGTCTCCTAGATACTGTGGGTCATTTGAAGTGCTTGAAATAATAGGACCAGTTGCATATAGACTTGCATTGTCTGCTAGAACTAGGGCTCATAATGTTTTTCATGTTTCTTATCTTAAAAAATATGTACATGATCCCAACCGTGTAATAAATTGGGATGTGATGTCGGTGGAACCAGAGGGAGAGTTCCAACTCAACCCTATCCGCATCCTCTCCAAGAATTTCACAATGCTCTTGAACCGAGCAATAAAATAGGTAAAGGTGCAATGGGAGCAGTACGGTCCTAAAGAAGATACGTGGGAGCTAGAGGATGCCATGCGACTGGAACATCTATTTTTTTCAATTCTGCGGATTGCTAAGAGTAGTACCAGAAAAGCATTTTTGTCAATGTCAAAAAGCACTGAGGACAGTGCTGTTGAAAGGGGAGGGGAATGTAACACCCTTTTTTTAACCCCATTTGCATTTAAATAATATGATATAAACAATCATGGTGTGTAGCTCAAAGAAAAATCCCCACCATAGATTTAGTTTTTATGTTTCGACGATTAAGATTTAAGCCAATGGTGTTTTTATGCTAGCTAAACATTATAAGTTTGGACATCAAGTTAAATTTGTGATTTTTTTAAAAATCCTACAACTAGCTATGTCAATCAAAAAAATGAGATGGGGGCATGATTTTCCTTAAGGATAGCGGGAGGGATTGGAAGAGTGGGAAGAAATTTGTAATGGGCAGAGCACAATTTCTGGAAAAATATTTTTTAAATTTTCTTGGGCAAGAAAGTGACCCAAAAAAACGCTTGCCTTTCCCTCATGCAGTCGTGTTTCACCTCCCCCTCACGATTTCAAATAGGTTGAACGTTTTGGAAAGGGGATTCAGGAATTCACATGACAATCAAAACCGCTCTGAGTCTTAACCCTTCTCGAATTTTTCATGTTCTGTGAGTTGTTTTCCTTTTTACGATTTTCCTGCCTGTTAGTCGTATCCTGAAAGTGAACGCCCAGAATTTGATTTTTGATTTTGAATTGAATGAACAGCAAACGATTTCATTTTGGTAATTGCAGTAGTCGGTCTAGACCAGGAAATGCTCAGAAATTTTTAATTGCTTTGTGTATGTATTCCTTGGCTTCTGTTACGTTTTGTTAATCCCAAAACTGATATCGTTGTGTTTACATTCTTGTTTGACATATGAACTGATTTGGGGAATGGAAATGGAGTATGGACTTGATTGATTAACCTAGTGTGTGAAGGGACCTCACAGACCAATCTATAGGGCTAGTTGTCTTCTTTGCATACCCTAAATAGCACTAGAAGGGAAGGCATGGCTTGAGGGACTATGTAGCAGAGAAGGGGATGCTTCCTTATGTTGGGTGTGAAAATGTTTAGAAGTAATGCTAGATCCAATGTAGGTGTCCACAGCTCTCGGATTGAGCTCACTACCTTAGCAGTCATTCTTTCCACCTCCTTGTCAGCGTGATAAACTGAACTAGAAAGATGGCTTGGTTGGTAGCATGATAAACCCATATGTTGGCTTGGTTGTGTCTCATGTGAATTTTGGATAACTGTAAACCATTGTCTGTGTAAGCCCTATAAACCAAACTAGAAGGATGGCTTGGTTGGTAGCCTAATAAACCCATATGTTGGCTTGGCTGTGTCTCATGTGATTTTTGGCTAAGTGTAAACCATTATCTATGTAAGCCTGATAAACCCAACTGGAAGGATGGCTTGGCTTGGCTGGTAACCAGATAAACCCATCTGTTGTCTTGGTTATGACTTGTATAAACTTTGGCTATGTGTAAATCATTGCCTGTGTAAGCATGATAAACCGAACTTTGTTGTATTGGATGAGTTTTATTGTATCCTTGGCTATGGGGAAGTATTCTAGTGTTCTTTATTCCTTGGGGAAATCATGCCTAGCTCGGGGGTGGCAGTTTTGTTGAGATATTGATGAGCACACTGGCCTATGGTTGGGTGGAATGTTGCAGTGACATAGCTGGTTGTGGGACAAGATTCTGATAAAGATAAGTATTTCTTGTGTTCCAATCCCTACAACTATACTTGTTTATAAATGAATATGAATATGATGAATGCTTGAATGGAATGTATTTGATGCAAATGTATATTTCATGAATGATGTATATGTGTATGTAATTTTATTTAAATGAATTTTTAAGTAGTTATGGAGCTATATCGATCGAATTCGTGATGGCCTAAATGCTCAAAATCAGTTTTAGACTTAGAAATTTTCATGAACAGATCGAATTTCCGCATTTTCCTTTCCGCAATTCCCTTTCCGCGACTTGTGGGATGCGGGATGCGGAAATGCACTTTGCAGAAGTTTGGACTCCACATTGTCCCTTCCACAATTCCCTTTCTGTAACTTGTGGGATGCATCATGTGGGATATGGGATGTGGAAATGTCGTTTGGAAAAATATGCTTTCCATAATTTGCGGGATGTGGGATGCAGGATGCGGAAATGACTTTATGGTAAATTTTGATTTCCGCAACTTTGATCTTCGCAACATCCGTTCCGCATGCGGGATGCGTGATACAAAATGCGCCATGTAGGATGCGGGGTGTGAGAGTGAAATTTTGATTCCGCACTGTTGATTTTCTGCAGGATGCTTCTTCTCCGTCGATTTGTCTCCGAATACAGAACTGACAAAGACCGTTGATTTATGTTGTGGTTCTTCTCATCCATTCGATCTTTCTGCAATTTGGCGAAGATAAAGAAATAATACATGGTCTAGATCATAATGTTAGCAGGAGGGAAATTCTTGCTTTTGTAGATCTGAAAGAGGTTTAAGATAAATAAAAAACGAAATGGGAATCATCAAATGCTTGCAGAATCCATTGAGTATAATAGCCGGGTAACTCAGGTAAAAGAGTTGGGTCACGTTCTCTCGTTCGGGGCGGGAGGGGAAGTGACAACCAGGTACTTGAAACCGTGAAGAATATGATAATGGAATTGCAAATCTTAGAAGCAGAAAATGAACAGCTAAAAAGGGCTCAAGAAAAACAATAGGAGCACAACGAAATATTATTGCAAAGCTTGAAAAAGATGAAAAATGGAGAAAAACCACCCACAGAAGCATAGGGGGACCCAAAGTTAGGAACAATGCCAAAAGAAAAGGCAATTCCTCCAAACAAACTCAAAAATCTAGAAATCAAGCCCGGACAACAGGTAAGAGAAAGATGGACCACCTGGAAAGATAATTCAAGAAACTCAAACCCACTAGTTTTGATGGGGAATCAAGGACTGGAGAAGAAGCAAAAGCTTGGTTGCTGGAAATTAAGAAGTACTTTCAGATATACAACTACTCCAACAACATGAAAGTAAGAATGCCAGTTGATAACCTGAAAGGAAAGGTCAATATCTGGTGGCAAGACCTAAAGATCTCCCATGGATTAAAGGAGAAGAACCTGGAATGGTCAAAGTTCAAGAAACTCTTCAAGAAACAATATTTATCATAAACCTATTATGAAAGAAAGACTAAGGAATTTTTTGAATTGAAACTTGGTTAGATGATCATGGAGGAGCTCATCAATAAATTTCTAGATCTGTTACGATTTGTGCCATACATTAAAGATGAAAATGTAAAAATCCAATGATTCTTAAGCGACCTACCAGAATATTACAACGATTGGATTGAATTTGATAACCCCAATATGTTGGATGAAGTGTTAAGAAAAGAAAGACTATTCTTTGAGAAGCATAAACAAAGGAATGACCTCTCCAAAACCTGGAAGGACAAGAAGCAAGAAAATTTCAATCAATGGAAGAAGGGATTCCAGCCACCACCCTTCAGGAACATGCCAAGGAATCCTCAAGGAAATTCCTACAACAAAAATGGATAGTTTCAGTGTAAGAACAATAAACCTGTGCAACTTGGACCGAAAGGGGATGCTGCAACCCCTAAAGAACCTCTGAAGTGTTGGGAATGTGAAGGTCCCAACGTATGAAGGAACTGCCCACTCCTCAGTGAATCCAATAAGACTATATACAACTTGGAAGAAGCTTCCACTATGGGAGAAATTGGCAAGAGTTTCCACCGAATCAATGTAGCTCTTGAAGATCGACGGGAAGATCTCCAATCTGCAATCATAGAGATTGAAGGTACTATTTCTAACTGAAAGCTCTCTATATTAATTGATCCAGAAGCTACTTTAAGTTACATCACTCCAAAAATGATGGAGAATTGTCCGCTCAACAAGGTAAGGCATGCAAATCTTGGTCAGTCCAACTGGCCACTGGAGCAAAAAGGAAGGTAATTGAGTTTATTGCTACTATGTGAAATTTAAATACAGGATCAATTTGAATGTTTTGCCTCTAGGGTCATATGATATTATTATTGGTATGAACTGGTTAGAAAAGTATAAAGTAGTATTAAATTTCTTTGATAAAAACTTTACTTATGTGGTTGAAGATAAAATTGTTAGGAAGGTAAATGGTTTTCGTAATCCTGTTTCCTTAAGGCAGAAATATGCCTTGAAATTAAGGAAGTGTTTGAGGAAGGGTTGTAAGCTCTATGCAGTAAAAGTTGTTGACTTACTCCTTATTGAAAACACAACATCTGTAAGGGACCACCCGGTGTTAAATGAATTCATGGATGTGTTCCCAGAAGAGATACCTGGACTGCCCCCTGAAAGAGAAATAGATTTCTCCATTGAAATCATACATGGGTCTGCTCTAGCATCCAAAGTGCCTTATCAAATGAGTATCCCTGAGTTAACAGAATTGAAAATCCAGTTACAAGAACTACTAGATAAGGGTTATATCAAGCCTAGTGTATCACCTTGGGGAGCCCTAGTTTTATTTGTAAAGAAGAAGGATGGGACTTTAACACTGTGCATAGACTATATACAACTAAATAAAGTGACCATAAAAAACAACTATCCTCTGCCTCGGATTAATGATCTATTTGACCAAGTAGGGAGAGAAAGAGTCTTCTCCAAATAGGATTTGAGATTTGGTTACCACCAGATCAGGATTAATGAGGAATATGTTAACAAAATGGCCTTTAGGACAAATTATGGGCATTAAAAATTTGTAGTGATCCCTTTTGGCTTGACCAACACACACGCAACATTTATGTGTTTTATGAATGGCATCTTCAACAAGTTTTTGGATCGGTTCATATTAATTTTCATTGATGATATCCTGATCTACTCAAGGACAGAATAAGAGCATGAACAACATTTCAGAATTGTACTACAGACCCTAAGAGACCACCAGCTGTATGCTAAGTTCGAGAAGTGTGAATTCTTCAAGAAAGAAATTCAGTACCTAGAACATCTCATCTATGAAAAAGGGATTGAGATGGATCTGTAAAAGATAAAATAAATTCTGGAATGGCTTGTGCCGAAGGATTTCACAGACATTCGATCCTTCATGGGACTCACCGGGTAATACCGGCAGTTCACCTAAGGGTTCACAAAGATATCCTACCCTATTAATTCCTTACAGAGGAAAGGGTAAAGTTTGTATGGTCGGTAAAATGCCAGGAGAGCTTTGAAAATTTAAAAAGACTGTTAACCATGGCCTCCATCCTGAAAGTGGTTGACCCCTATAAATACTACACAGTATGTACTGATACTAGCAAGGAGGTATTGGGGGGAGTACTATATCAAGAAGGGAATTTAGTATGTTACGAATATCTCAAGTTGAAGGATCATGAACGAAACTATGTAGTGCATGATCTAGAATTGGCAGCTATAGTGCATGCCTTAAATATGTGGCATCACTACGTGTTAGGGAAAATTTTCCTTTTATTGACAGATAACACCTGCGTAAAGCATCCTTTTACTCAGCCTAGACTCAATGAAAGACAAGCACAATGGATGGACTTCCTAAGAGAATTTTACTTTGAAGTGAATCATATCAAAGGTAAGCAAAATAAAGTGGTTGATGCACTTAGCCAAAGAACTCACGAGGTACATGAGATCACCGTGAGTCAACCAGAAGGTGATCTGTTGAGTAGAATAAAAATAGCTAGCATCATTGATGTTGAATATGGAAATCTACTGAATAAATTGTTGATAGAAGAGGTAAACTTGAATGGGACATAATTCAAAGTAGAGCAGAAAGGATTAGTTTGGTTTAAAAGAAGAATATGCATGCCTAATGTTGCATATTTGAAACTGTTTATTTTGAATGAAATGCACAAACCTCCTTATCCAGGGCACCCTGGTTACCAAAAGATGGTAACATCCTCCAGGAATAAATTCTATTTTCCTAATTTGAAGGCAGATCTAGTTGACTACCTGTCTAAATATTTGGAATGTCAACAAGTAAAGTCTGAACACTAACATCCAGCCGGTTTGTTACAACCCTTACCAATTCCTCAGTGGAAATGGGAGGTAACATCTTTGGATTTTATCACAGGTTTTCCTTTGACTAAAAAACAACATGATTCAATTATGGTTGTAGTCAATAAATTAAGCGAGTATACTCATTTTATACATGTGAAGTCAACTTATAAGGATGTCAATGTTGCAGAAATATTCCTGAAGGAGCTATTTCAATTTCATGGAGTACCCAAGATGATAATTTCTGACCGAGTTGTCAAGTTTACATCCAACTTTTAAAGTCATTGTTTGCAAGGTTAGAAACCAAGATAAACTTTAGCACGAGCTATCACCCTAAAACAGATGGGAAAATAGAATGAACAAACCAAGTCATTGAGGACATGTTAAGGATGTGTCTCATGGAGAGACCCACCAAGTGGGAAGACTACCAGCATCTGGACTAATTTGCATACAATAATGGCTACCAGGCCTCTTCCAAGATGAGTCCATTTGAAATCCTATATGAAAGGAAGTTTAATACCCCTATTAGTTGGGATAGCCCCATGGATAATGTGATAATAGGACCTAAAATGTTGCAAAACATGGAATAAACTGTGCGAGAAGTGCAAAATAATATGAAGGTGGCACAGGATTGCCAAAAGATCTATGTTGACTTGAAAAGGCAGCATAAAGAGTTTTTGATTGGAGACCATGTTTACCTCTGATTCAATCCTAAGAATAGCTCCCTAAAACTGGGAAGTTGCACTAAATTGGCACCACAATTCTATGGACCCTTCCAAGTCTTGGAAAGGAATGGCCCCATTGCATACAAGCTGGCTCTTCTAGCACATCTAAGAATTCATATTTTTTTTCATATTTCATTACTAAATAAATTTGTATATGATTCCACTCACATCATTTATTGGAATGTGGTATAGGTGGAACCAGAAGGAAAATTTTAGGTGGAACATGTGTGCAAACTGTATAAGAAAGAAAATGTGCTTCGAAACCAATTCGTCACTCAGGTTAAGGTGCAGTGGAAGAACTTTAGCCCGGAGGAAGCAACCTAGGAATTAGAATATGCCCTACGAAGGAAGTACCCAGGACTGTTCCCAGAAAGTATGGAAGATGAATGAAAACACTGTGGACAGTGTTACATTAAGGGGGAAAGGATTTGATATCCCCCAATTTTGTAATAATTTTGAATGACTATTTCTATTTTTGTTTTGCTTAAATATGACTGTAAAACCTTGAATATGCCAATCAATCCTTGGAGGAAAATTGTAATCGAAAAAAATTATGCGTGTCATGAAATATGAATGATAGGGATAGCCATGTTGAATGAGGAAATTATGCATGCAAGAGTGGGGGAAATGAATGGTCACTCTCATAACTGTTATACTAGGAGTGGGAATGCCAGTATGGCATTAGACTCACCCTAGGGGAATCCGTAGGTAGTGGAGCAGAAATTCCTAGAGGGAATTGTCTATTAGCTTCAAAATACCTAGGAAAAATGAAAAAGAATAAAGGAGGAATCATATGCTAGGAGGTGGGACACCGTTGAGTATGCTGAAGGAAGGAATTGCTTGCTTTGTGAGCACTTTATGTTAGGAAAGGGAAATTCTCTCACTGAGGAAATGGAAATGAGTTTGACTGTCTCCACTATGTGCATGCATAGATTAGCTCGGGGGTGATTAAGGATAGAGACATATGGGCCTAATATATGGTTGGGCGGAACGTGGTTGTTCCCTTTTCATTGTGGTTCAATTTTACCACAGGTTCTATTTCTAAGTATTTATTCTGCAACTTATTGATCTGAGGGTATTTTGGGTTTATGTTGGTTTATGTTAAAATGTCTTAAAAGAATGAAATAGTAGTCTATATTCATTGACATGAATGCATATCTTTGATACTATTGTAATAACTATGGATTATTGCGCCTACACCCAGTTGCCGGAGGATCGTATCTTGTTGGGGCATATTTTTGTTCACTTAATGACATCGTCTGATAAGAATATACCCTAGGACTACGGATGTGATTAATGTCGTTAAACTATATGTTTTATGATTATGTGTTTCAGTGCCACTGAAGGAATAAATTAACAACTCTAGCCATAGTAAAAAGAATGATGCTTATGAATTAACATACTCCTTTCTAGTGGAATTCTTAATGCCTTGTTCTGGTATTTGTTAACCTCATTGAGTGATTTTTTCCTGGCATGAAATCACCCTTTTATGGTATAATTTCATTGTTAAATGGGACTATGGTATACCTTTATGTGTAGGAGTGTAAGTCTCAGTGGGATTGAATAGTAAGGGAAGACCCTAAGTCTGTTAATGAGAAATTTACTAATGACCTAGTTCTTGTTCAGATCACTATGTTGCTTGAGTTACATTAATGCTTTTATTTTGTTGATGTATTACCTTAGTTTTCCCCTTGCTCAGAGAGAAATGATTGTTTCTTGCACTGCTAAGTGGGGGGTATGGTTTTTCCCTTTAACTTGCTTATTGTACTTACTTTTCCAAAAGGGTTGCCCTCATTAAATGTGTTGGAACTACTTCCTTAACAATCCAACAGTATTTCTAAGCCTGCACCAGTCCAAGTTTTGATTTCGGCCCAAGTCTGCAAGTTTTCCATAGGTCAAACCAACACTAAGGTTTCCTAATAAAAACACCCAATGAACACCACAAATCAAGGAAAAAACTAAGTCTGGAAAAGGTTAATATTTCTATGTTTCACGATCCGCACAACGGAAAGAGAAAAGCATAACTATAAGTTAAAACCTTAAAGGGTTAACATTTTCACATTCCCCGATTCGCATAGCGGAATGCAAAAAGAAAAAGTATAATCATAAGGTTATAAAGATTTATGCATTCTGCGATCTGCACAGCAGAAAGAAAAAAGCAAGGTTCAAATCTTAAAGTTATTAAGACTTCTGTGATCCGCGATCTGCACAGTGGAAAGCAGAAAGCGGAAAGAAAGTTGAAGTCTTAAAGTTGTTAAGACTTTTGCGATCCGCAATTCTCATAGCGGAAAGCAGAAAAGGTAAATAAAGTCTTAAATAATGATAAGACTTTCACGTTCCATGATCCATAGAGTGAAAAGAGGAAAGTGGAAAGAAAAGATTGGAGTCTTAACGATGTTAAGAATTCTCAATTTCATGATCTGCACAGTGAAAAGCAGAAAGTGAAAACAAAAAGATTAAACTCTCATTAATGTTCATATTTTCCAATTTTCGACTTCCATAGGGAGAAAAGAGAAATTGCGAGAGGCAGAAGGCGGAACCGCGGTGGAAATACTCCGTCGAATGAGAAGTTCTCAATTTCTGAATTCCACAGGGTGGAAGGTGGAAGGAGAAAGAGCCTTCAAATGTTCTACCGCACTTTTTACTCCCGATTTCTAACTCCCGTGGGGTGGAAGGAAGAAGTGCGGAAGGCTGAAGAGCCTCAAATGTTTCGTCACACCTTTAATCCTAATTTCTGGCTTCTGCATGGTGGAAGGCGGAAGTCCAGAAGGCTGAAGGAAGAAGATCCTTCAAATGTTTTGTCGCACTTTTTACTCTCGATTTCATACTTTCATAGGGCAGAAGGAAGAAGGCGGAGGAGCCTTCAAATATTCTGTCGCACTTTTTACTCCCAAATTCCAACTTCCATAGAGTGTAAGGAGGAAGTGCAGAAGGATAAAGGTGGAAGAGCCTTTAAATGTTCCATTGCATTTTTACTCCCGACTCTCAACTTCCAAAGGGCGGAAGCCAAAGGGCGGAACGCGAAAGGTGAGCATTGGAAGGTCAATTTCGGGGCAAAAACAACCCTCCAACTGGTGAAGTAGTTCTCGCTTGGATTTTTACATTGTTTGATTGTGTTAGCCTCAGAATCTATTTGTTATGAAAGGTTATAGCGAAATTTTTGTGAAAGAATAATATGCTTGAAATTGTTTTTATGCTTTTTTCTAACATGTTATTGGGGTATGTTACAAAGGTTATTGATTATAAGTATGGGTTCACCATTATTAAGGTCAAAGGTTGTAATTCAGAAATATGAAGGATTGATGGCACCTAATGTTGTTCGTAGGGCCTTCATTTGAGTAGGAAATGACTAGAGGGCATTAAATGTGGACAAAGTGGCAGATCATTGGGCCAAGTTATCAATTATGATATAATTATGTGTCTCTATCATGTTACAAACATAGAGGTGGATTTGATATCCTAGGCACAATGTCCCTAATAGTACATAGAATTTGCAAATATCTGTTGGGGGAAGTTGGAGCATTGTTCAAAATATTCCATAATATTTTTCCGTGCAAATTCGTATTCCGTAATATTTCGGCTGAACTAATTTATATTTTCGGCCGAAAACATAGAACTAAATTTTGGCCAAAAAAATAGTTCGGTCGAAAGTTACTTTTAATGGATATCATTAAATTTAAAGTTAGAAAGAACTATTCTCTAACTTTCTAATTTTAAAATTAACTGAATCCGTTAAAATTAACTTTCGGCCAAAATATTTGTTCAGCCAAAAACCTGTAAATTTTTAGAAATGAAATTGCATTTCATTTTTTACTCTTCTTCCAATTTTGGATAGATCAGATCATATCAAATACTTACAATTTCTCTTCACAAATAATACCATTAGTTTCATAATTCAATATACTTTCTATAGATGCTATTTTTTTTTAATTTGGTGTGATCCACTAATTTTATTTATTATATTTCTTAGAAGGTGTGTGGATTGCTTCAAAATTTAATAGAATTCATTGAAATGAAAAATCAATAACTTCTTAAAGACATGATAAAAAAATTTGGAAAAATCATGGTGCCCAACATTGATGTGTTGTCTCCAAAAGGGTACTTTTAGTTTTTTTTTGAATTGGAAATTAGGGAAGATGTTGTGCCAAACTAAACATGTCAGTTTTATGGTAGTTTTTCAGATTGGTCCACTTCAAAAAATTCTAATAATTATTGCATGCGGTTGTTAAATACAAACTTATAGACATCATTTAGTACAATCTGTCTAGATCACCATAACATGTTTTGTTTTTAATGAACAATACTTGAATAATTAATAAACCAGTGTCAAAAAACATGACTATTTATCATAGTTTCATTAATTAGTAGCATATTATCAAACACTTGCAAAAATGACATCAAATGCCAATAAACAAAATCTAAAAAATAATCGATAGAAAGATAACACAATTATATACAACTTTTGTTTTAACTACAAAATGAAATTCTAAATACAAATCTAATTTTTCTTTGTTCGAAGTTGACAAACTTGGAAAAACAACACTGCTTTTCTCATAACCCCCCCCCAAAATAGACACCCATATTCATGATTCCACCAATGATGATTTGTTTTATATATTGGGCGGGAGCCAATTGTTGATCATATATATATATATATGCTTGTTTGTGTTTGGCGTGGACCCTAAAGCACATGATTGATGAGATTTTTGTGTTGATCTCTGGAGCTCCGGAGGTCTAGAGCACATGAGTAATTAATGTTGTGTTGAGCGAGGAGCTCTGGAGCACATGAGTAATTGATGTTGTGTTGAGCGAGAAGCTCTGGAGCACATAAATATTTATATTTTTGTTGAGAATGAAGATCTGGAACACATGAAAAGATAAGATTGGAAGTGTTGGGAATAAGTCCTGGAACCTTCCATGTTGATGTTGAGCATAAGCTCTGGAGCATCGGATCCTTAGCCATTGTATCCCTAGGTGTATCATGCAAGTACATTCTAGCATTACTGTTGAGCAAAGAGCTTTGGAATTGTACTAATTTTGTAACCTCCTATTTAAGCGTTGAGTATGGGCTCTGGTAAGCGTTAGGGATAACTAAAAAGAATTTAATAAACTTCCAAGTGAAAACGACTCAAGAAAAATATTGATCTCATCAGACTTATTTATAATTGATTAAATGAAATTTCAATTTTCTGTATTCTCATCAAGTATTGAAGAACTACCACGTTATATGAGGGAATCCAACACGCAAGGATGTTTAGAGTTTCCTAACCTAGTAAACCTAACCATCTACCTATTTGACCATAATGAAGAAGTGTCATTAAGTCTAGGGATCATGATACATGATGCCCAAAGACAAATGTTAACAAGTGTTATATTATTATATGTTTTATACATGGTAAGTATAAAGAATAAATATAGTAATAATATTGATGATGAAAGAAAGAAAGAAAATATCCACCCATTATTATTTATTACTAAAAGATAATAAATAGTATAATACCTATAGAGATCAAATTAGGAACTAGCTAAAATTTCCTAAGTTAAAATATTAAAAGTACTAAAATTAAATAAAAAGGGTTAAATCAAGAAATGAAGCATCTCTTGATTTAACTACCCCTTTGACTGAAAAGTATGTCTATAAAGTATCAAGCCAAGGAAAGTCTTGGGGTGCTGATCTATCATTGAGAGGAGTCATTTTCAGCCTGTTTTTCTCTCAAGTAAATTCTTGGAGAACATTTTCCTAGAGGTAAAAAGGAGGAACCGATCCAGACTTGATATACTAGATAGGAAACCCTACCTTAGGATCTTTAAGCTACTTGCATGTTGGAGTCCAGCTCAGGGGGATCCGAATTTAAGCCAGGAACATTTTCGGGTCATGGTTGGGTGGAACGTGGTAGTTCCCAGGTGATTCGCTCATCTAATACAGAGGTCAAATCTGCCTTTGAATTGCTAATGCTGGTTATTTGAGTGTGTAGGTTCAGCCATTAAAATAGCTTCAAGTTATAGGTATGAATCCCTAGACTGACTATTCCATTTCTCTAGAATAAATGTTGGCTATGTTAGGAAAATGATTACATTGCATTTCCTTACCCTATGTGTTTGTTTCTCTGTTTAAAATATGCTAGGGTTTTCATTTTTAAATTATAACCCTAAGGTGTAAGTTATTTTCTATACCATATTTATCCAGGGTTTATTCATCAGTTTACTTCTGCAATTTTAATTCATTCAAAAAAAATTATCAAGGGTTCTGCACCCTAGTTTTAATTCCTATATTATTTTTACTATTGAAACTGGGTTAAGTACAAACTAGGTTTTATTTCAAATCTATTACCTCTTTGTTCTTCTGGCATTTATAACTCTACTGATATATTTCATTTGTCAGCAGAGGCATGTTTTATATTTAAGCATACTAGTGCAGAAGTAAGATTTTATATGTATAAGTATAATATTACAACCTATTTAACCTATTCTACTATCTACAGGTAAACTAATATATATATTAACAGATATAAAATACAAATACAAATCTAAACCACCAAAATAATAACTATATCTAATGCACAATTTATAAATATATCATATTAAATCCAAGATAATAAACCAGTAAGACCTTTCAAGGACTGTATATTTAATTATATGCTCACTACTAAATCATTTCCATTAAAAATAACCTCATCATAAGCATATAAACAGAGGAAACATCGTGACCATTCATTGGTCTAAAGTCAAGTTCCTTTTCCTAATTAAAATCCACAGTCCTAAAATTATAAATCTGCATAATCAAATCATATTCCATGGAATTTAATAATCCCATGTAATATCAAGTCACAGCCATCACATAGTAAATAACCAAAGTAACATTATAAACAATTAAAAACATATAATTACATTAAGATCGTAGGAGCGAATCATGTAGGAGACCTCAGTCATTTTTAGTGCATAATTTACGATCTACAGTAAACATAACACACAGGAATAATTTTATAAACCACCTCATAATTTTAGACAGTCCAAATAAATATGCAAGAGAGGGAAGGAATCGAATCCTGTGGGCACCTAAGCCCCAAATCGCATCTACCTGAAAATTATAACTCATTACATCAACAACGACTGGGATTCGAATACTATGGAGTCATTTTACATTTATCACGGCCACGCTATACACATAGTATATGTGGGAAACAATAATCAAATACATTCGCTACAGCAAGGTCGTGAGACCCTTGTGTCTGCACTCACGCTATAAGTGTGGCCTCAGCCACATTAACTAAATACATATTCCTTAAAAGAAAAAACTAAACCATGAGAGATCGTATTCGTGTCAACAAATCAATCTACAACAATGATAGCAATTATGGGTTTGCACCCTTCACTATTTCACTTTTCCACATTATGTATTAATAAACAAAACAGTAAAGAATTGCAACCATACAAACTATCGCATCAACAATTGGGAGTGCTCATGCCATACATGGCATGGCCTCAACCCATACGCTATCAAGTATTACAGGTAAGTTATAAATGTAAACATTTATACACAGACCATCCACGCAGACGAATGCCCTATGCAACACAATTTTAATAAATACCTATCGCAGCATAAGATTTTACGCATAGTCCCGTCTATTAACAATTGCCAAAAACGTAAACGTGGTATCAATTAATTTACATAGTAACCATTAAAGCCTTCAATCCATGTTTACACGGTCATGCCAAGGGCTAGGGAACCATTGCAAGAAATGGTGTTGCCTAGGCTTAAATCCCCCAAACCAAAACATGATTTACATAAACAAAACACAGACTCTGTTAAAAGTCCCAAAGTTCCTCATTCACTGCTAACAACACCATCATTTTACAAACCCAAACCTTGTATACACAGGACCGAAGGCGAATCGAAATCCCACAGTAAAACCCCAACTAGCAACGTGATATAACCCAGTACTACCCATAAGGCTGAGAGGTGACAAGCGTAGGTTGTTTAACATGCTTACCATGCACCTATGGAATCGCCCATGAACCAGTTGTAAAGCTCTGATCCATGAATGATGTCACCTGCAACCACCAACAAAACAATGAGGATGAGAAGTATGAAACAGAAGGAGCCACAAAACAAACATCAAATGTAGTCATGAAACCAAAGAAACCTACCTTTGTTAACCAGGGCGTTGTCTCCATTCACAGTATAGATCTGAGACCAAACCATCCATAGACCAAGTGAAATGACCAAATCATTCGTGGAGCCAAGCCCTAAGATCAGGCTGCCCCAAACCCCAAGAAGCATTAATGGTGCCACCCTGGTGTCAACTATCAATTCAAAATCCACATCTTGATAGTTTGCAATCGTATCATTTCCATTGGTCTCCATGTCCATGCTGGGTCTTAAACCCATCGCATAATGTCAAACCTTATGTTATAACTCACCACCCCAATGCTTAAAACAAGGTATAGGATAATGTTTAGTCTATGCAACATATGCACCAACCCTAAGTCCAATAATGGACGATATTACATGTACCATATAACCATAGGATTAATCCTTAAACCTTTCCTTTGCATTCTCCTAATCATTAAGCTAGCACCATGGCATATGAAATATGCCATGGTAGTATTGTTATGTATAGAATCGGGGTTTGATCTTTTAGCCAAGTTTTATAACCTGCCAAGAAATAAATAAAGGATATGTTAATACTCTTAATGTAGTAAACATGAACTATAAATGAAATATACATATAATGAATAATAGGTATCACATAGATAATTTATCTATGTTAAATAATTAATGAAGATAGTAATTACCTCGTTATAAAGCTGAGTTTGTAAGAAACCATAAAATCAACTAATAGGTGCATTAATGATCAATACGTTCAGCACTCCTTAGAAACAAGTCGTGTCGCTAAGTATAATCTGCATAGAGTGAAAGAGGTGCCTTAGTTCAAATCAAACTAAGCCTGCTAGACAAGTAAACACTTTACCTCTCAGATCGTCATGTGAGAACTAGTCCTGCCACTCCACCCACTTTAATTCCAGAAACAAAGTTAAGTTAGAACCATATAGATAACAAGACTATGCAGAAATGAGCGAAGCATATAATCAAATAACGACATAGACACAATAAGGTATAACCATAAGAATAATGCAATAAACAAGCATTATGACAATGATAAGTAAAATACAGTAATATTTATAACTGAAATTAAGATGATAGAACGTAAGAACAACTTACGACCAAATAGTGGTACATTCAATGTACGTTATATTCCGCAAGTTCAATAATGTTCCGCATATGTAGTTTTTACTAGACTAATAAAAAAAATATTTTCAATTTTTTGGGACATTAAAAGTGGTATCAGAGCCCAATTTGAATACTAAGAGACCTATGGGCGCACCAAGCATTCACTACAAGAAAATAAAGTATGTTATTAAATTTTGTTACTAACAAAAAAAATTATGTCATTTAAATTTTTTGCAAATTACAGGAATTTTTACAGAACGGTTCAGATTATGAATACTGAAGAAGATAACAGTGCCTAGGAAAGATGAACACCCCTACCCCGGAAGCAGATCCGGTGGTTGAATTAAATTCCGATATATGAAATATTATGCACAGTCTTCAAGCAGAATTGCAAATTTTCTGAGAATATAATCTGAACGAAAGAAAGGATCAACAAGCTATTAATGAAGCATTACTGAGAAATATGATAGGAGGAATCCCATAAGGAAATCCTACTCAATCCACAAATAGATCCAAAAGAGAACCTTACCATAAATGGGCCAGCAGACCAAGAGAAGAAGAAAAAGAGGAACGTACCTCGGAAGCACTGAAAGGAGATCATCACAGTCCTTCTAGTGATGGCTCTCTTTCTCCTTGCAAAAAGAAACAAATAAGTGATGACAATCTTCAGGGGGGATTTTAGAAAAATAAGAGCCCCAACCTATGAAGGTGAAGTAAACACTGGGGATAAAGCTGAAGAGTGGTTGTTGGAAATGAGAAAATATTTCCAAGTTCATAACTACTCAAGCAAGATGAAGGCTCGGCTTGCCATCTATAATATAAATGGTAAGGAAGCTAGATGGTGGAGGGATTTTAAACACACCAAGAAAGATGATCTAAGAGAAATACGCTGGGATAACTTGCAAAAAAATTTCCAAGAAAAGTATATGTTGGAAATGTTCTTTGACTCAAAGGTGAAAGAGTTCCATGAGCTACGTATGGGTTCCATGACTATGGACGCTTTTATTAATAGATTTCTAGATATGTTACATTATGTACCATACTTTAGGGATGAAAAGGTAAATATCCAACATTTTCTAGGATGTCTTCCTCCCAACTTTTAGGAAAGGATTGAATTCAACATGCCAAAACCTTTGGATACCACGTTGCACAAGGCCAGGCTCTGCTATGAGCATGGGAAATTACCCTAGTCCACTACTCCACTACCAATCAAGTGCTGTAAATGCAGTGGGCCTCATTATGCCCGACATTGTAAGAACAAGACCAATGGGGTCTTGCATAACTTACAAGAAAACCAACCATCGAGGACCTAGTGGGAACACCGTGGATCTATTCAACATTGGATGGCCGACAGGAAGACCATGAAGCTACTATGGTTAGGATAGAAGGTAAAATCTTGAACACTTCTATTTCAATACATATTGATCCCAGTGCTTGCCGAAGCTATGTTTCGCCTAAATTTGTCTATGTATGCAAACTAGGGAAAGTAAAGCATAATAAACATTGGCTGGTTAAGTTAGCCATAGGTACAAAACAGAAAGTTTCAGAAATAGTTAAAGAATGTGAGGTAAACCTGAATGGTTTTCCAACAAAATTAAACCTAAACATCCTACCTTTAGGATCGTATGATATACTTATCGACATGGACTAGTCGAAATAACACTATGTCATGCTCGATTGCTTACACAAGTCAATCTTATGTACTGATAGCCAAGGGAACCAAGTATAGATTCAAGGCATTTCAAAGAAAGTTTATGTAAGGAAAATATCTGTCTTACAAGTGAAAAAATGCGTTAGGAAAGGATGCAAGTTGTTTGTAGTAAACATCTGAGACATAGATTCTAAAAGAGAACAACACATAGAAGACTTCCCCATTCTTGAAGAATTCAAGGATGTGTTTTCCGAGGAAATCCTAGGATTACCTCCGAAATGAGACCTAGACTTTTCCATCGAACTGACCCCAAGATCAGTTTCATCTTCAAAATCCCCTTACTGCATGAGTGTACCTAAGTTAGTGGAACTCAAACTACATTTGCAGGAGTTGATAGAGAAAGGGTATATTCGACCCAGTGTGTCCCCTTGGGGAGCACCGATACTATTCGTAAAGAAGAAAGATGGAACGATGCGGATGTGCATCGATTACCGTCAGTTGAACAAAATGAATATCAAGAACAGTTATCCACTCCCTAGGATCGATGACTTGTTCAATCAGGTGGGAGGAGCCAGACTCTTTTCAAATATGGACCTACAATCCGGGTACCATCAGGTATGGATTTGCGATGAGGATATTCACCAAACCACCTTTCATACAAGGTACGGACACTATGAGTTTGTAGTGATGTTGTTTGGGTTGACCAATGCACCCATGAACTTTATGTGTATGATGAACACCATATTCAGTAGGTATCTAGATAAGTTTGTCTTGTTCCTTATATACAACATACTGGTTTATTCCAAGAACAGAGAAGAGCACGAAGAACACCTTTGCATAGTACTATGAGTGTTGAGAGAACACCAGCTTTACACTATGTTTAGTAAATGTGATTTTTACAAACCACAAATAAAGTACCTATGTCACATTATCTCTGAGATAGGGATAGCTGTGGACCCAGAAAATATTAAAGCCATAAAGGATTGGCATACCCCTACTAGTGTCACTGACATTCGGTCCTTTTTGGGATTAGCCGGATATTATCGAAAGTTCATTGAGAACTTCTTGACAATCGCTTTTCCCATGACCGCTTTGCAAAAGAAAGCAAATAAGTTCTATATGGATTGCCAAGTGCAAAGAAAGTTTTCAAAATCTTAAGCAGCTTGTGATGACCGTACCGATACTATGAATTGTGGATCCAAATGGGGATTTCATTGTTTGCACGGATGCAATCAAGGAAGGACTTGAAGGAGTTCTCTTTCAAAACGATCACACGGTCTATTATGTATCATGGAAGTTAAAAGAGCATGAGTAGAACTACCCTATGCACGATCTTGAGTTATCCTCCATCATCCATGCATTGAAAATGTGGAGGCACTACCTCATGGGAAGGAAGTTCCTTATAAAGACAAACAATATGAGTCTGAAATACTTATTCGATCAACCGGATCTGAATGCAAGCAAAGCTAGGTGGTTGGCTTTCCTTAGTGAGTACCATTTTGAGCTAAAGCACATTAAGGGCAAGGAAAACAAGGTTGCCGATTCTTTGAGCTGACGACCTCATATGATATATGAGGTGACTTTGAGTCAAACCGATGCAGATTTGCATGAGAGGATTAGAACGGCCAACAGATTTGACCCTTTCTATGTAGAAATCCTCAAGAAATTCCAAGAGGATAGGTTGTTTCAATAAGAAAAAGAATACAAAGTACATGAATCCGGACTGCTATGGTACAAGGATAGATTGTACATTCCATAAGGAGGGAACATTCGATCCAACATCCTCATGGAATTTCATCGGGCACCCTACTCAGGGCACCCGGGATATCAAAATATGATATCCGCCTTCAAGAGACACTATTTTTGGCCTAAGTTAAAGGCCGACATTGCAATGTTTATCGCAAAATGTCAGGAATTTCAGTTAGTCAAAGATGAGCATCAGCATCCTTCAGGATTGCTGCAGCCATTACCCATTCTGAAATGGAAGTGGGAGGTCATTTAGTATGGATTTTATCACCATCCTACCAAAAATTAAGAAGCAAAATGATTCTATTTTTGTAGTCATCGACAAGTTGTCGAAAGCAGCACACTTCATTCCTGTGAAGTCGACCTACAAGGCAATGAACATTGCTGATATTTTCTTGAAGGAGATATTTAGATTGCATGGGATACCCAAGGCAATCATCTTGGATCAGGATCTTAAGTTCACAAGGAACTTTTGGAGATCTTTATTCTCCAAATTGGAGACACAATTGAACTTTAACACTGCATATCACCCGCAGACAGACGGGAAGACAGAAAGAGTAAAGCAGATTGTCAAGGACATGCTTAGAATGTATGTTATGAACAACCCGGCTAAGTGGGAAGACTACCTGCATCTTGTATAGTTTGAGTATAACAACAGTTATCAGACTTCCGTGAAGATGAGTCCCTTTGAGGTACTCTATGTATGAAAGTGTAGAACATTGGTTACTTGGGATAGCTCGGTGGATCGGCTCATTTTAGGGCCTGATTTATTAATAGACTTGGAATAGGTAGTTACCAAGGTCTAGGTGAACCTTAAAGAAGCACAAGACCTCCAAAAAGGTTACGCGGATCGAAAAAGAAAATATAAATAATTTCAAATAGGCAATCATGTCTACTTGAAATTAAAAGAAAAACGAAGCTTGTTGAGCTTGCGTAGGTGTGGTAAGTTAGCACCTAGATTTTGTGGACATTTTGAAATACTGGCCAAGAAAGGGCTAGTGGCATATGAGCTAGCATTACCCGTGCATGTAAGAGTCCATAATGTGTTCCATGCATCTTTGTTAAATAAATATGTTTATGATACTAAACATGTAGTTTATAGGTCATTATTACAGGTGGAACCCAAAGGGGAGTTTTCCCCTGAGCCTATTCATATATGGGACAAGAGAGAGGTGCAGAGTAGAAAGTGCACTGTAGTCCAGTTGAAATTTCAATGGAAGCAATTTGAGGCTGATGAGGTTATTTGGGAGAATGAAGCCACCATGAGAAAGGCTTATATCGGCTTGTTTCATGATGTCATTCTGAGTCCCTAGAACACCAGGGATGGTGTTGTTCTAAGCGGGGAGGGATGTAATATCTTGAATTTTGGACCTAACACTTATAAGAATGAGCCTATTGATTATGATTTTATCTTGATGTTTTATTTTGATGTACCGGGTCGAAGACCCCACTGGATATGAAAATGATGATTTGTTTTATATATTGGGCGTAAGCCAATTGTTGATGATATATGTGTGTGTGTGTGTGTGTGTGCGCGCGCGCACGCTTTTTTTTGTTGGCGATGGACCCTAAAGAACATGGCTGATGAGATGTTTTTGTTGAGCGAGGAGCTCTGGCGCACATGAGTAATTGATGTTGTGTTGAGGGAGGAGCTCTGGAGCACATGATTAATTGATGCTGTGTTGAGCGAGAAGCTCTGGAGCACACAGATATTTGTATTTGTGTTAAGTGTGAAGCTCTGGAACACATGAAAAGATAAGATTAGAAGTGTTGGGAATAAGTCTTGTAGCCTTCCATGTTGATGTTGAGCATAAGCTCTGGAGCATTAGATCCTTGGCCATTATATCCCTAGGTGTATCATACAAGTACATCCTAGCATTAGTGTTGAGGGAAGAGCTTTGGAATTGCACTAAGTTTGTAACTTCCTGTTTAAGCATTGATTATGGGCTCTGGTAAGCGCTAGGGATTACTCAAAAGAATTTAATAAACTTTCGAGTAAAAACGACTCGAAAAAAATATTGATCTCATCAGACTTATTTATAAGTGATTAAATGAAATTTTGAATTTATGTATTCTCATCAAGTACAGAAGAACTACTACGTTATACGAGGGAATCCAACATGCAAGGATGTTTAGATTTTCCTAGCCTAGTAGACCTAACCATATATCTATTTCACCTTAATGAAGAAGTGTCATTAAGTCTAGGGATCATGATACATGATGCCCAAAAACAAATATTAACAAGTGTTATATTATTATGTGTCTTATACATGGTAAGTATAAAGAATAAATGTAGTAATAATATTGATAATAAAAGAAAGAAAGAAAATCTCCACCCATTATTATTTATTACTAAAAGATAAGAAATAGTATAATACCTATAAAGGTCAAATTGGGAACTTGATAAAAGTTCCTAAGTTAAAATATTAAAAGTACTAAAATTAAATAAAAAGGGTTAAATCAAGAAATGAAGCATTTCTTGATTTAACTGCCCCTTTGACTGAAAAGTCTATCTATAAAGTCTCAAGCCAAGGAAAGGCTTAGGGTGTTGATATATCATTGGGAGGAGTCATTTTCTGCCTGTTTTGCTCTCAAGTAAATTCTTGGAGAAAATTTTCTTGGAGGGAAAAAGGAGAACTGATCTAGAACTGATATGCCAAATAGGAAACCCTACCTTAGTATCTCTAAGCTACCTGCATGTTGGAGTCCAGCTCGGGGATATCCGGATTCAAACCAAGAATGGTTCCGAGTCATAGTTGGGTGGAACGTGGTAGTTCCCAAGTGATTCGGTCATCTAATACAGAGGTCATAACTGCCTATGAATTGTTAATTTTGGTTATTTGAGTGTGCAAGTTCATCCATTAAAAGAGCTTCAAGTTACAAGTATGAAGAGCCCTAGACTGCCTATTCCATTTTTCTAAAATAAATGTTGGCTATGTTAGGAAAATGATTACATTGCATTTCCTAACCCTATGTGTTTGTTTCTCTATTTTAAATCTGCTAGGGTTTGCATTTTTAAATTATAACCCTAGGTTGTAAGTTATTTTCTATACTAGATTTATCCAGGGTTTATTCATTAGTTTACTTCTGCAATTTTAATTCATTCAAAAATGTTTATCAATGGTTATGCACCTTAGTTTTAATTCATGTATTATTTTTACTAGTGAAACTGGGTTAAGTACAAACTAGGTTTTATTTCAGATCTATTACCTCTATGTTCTTCTGGCCTTTATAACTCTACTGACATATTTCATTTGTCAGCAAAGGCATGTTTTAGATTTAAGTAGACCACTACAGAAGTAATATTTTATATGTATAAGTATAAGCTTACAACCTAGTTAACCTAGTCTACTATCTACAACTAAACTAATATATATATTAACAAATATAAAATACAAATACAAATCTAAACCACCAAAACAATAACTATATCTAATGCACAATTTATAAATATATCATATTGAATCCAAGATAATAAACCAGCAAGACCTTTTAAGGACTGCATTTTTCAATATATGCTAACTACTAAATCATTTCCATTAAAAATAACCTCATCATAAGCATATAAACAGAGTAAGCATCGTGACTATTCATTGGTCTAAAGTCAAGTTCTGTTTCCTAATTAAAATCCACAGTCCTAAAATTATAAATCAACATAATCAAATCGTATGCCATGAAATCGAATAATCCCATCTAATATCAACTCACAAACATCACATAGCAATTAACCAAAGTGACATTCTAAACAATTAAAAACATATAATTACATTAAGGTCACAGGAGCGAATCTTATAGGAAACCTTGGTCATTTTCAGTGCATAATATACGATCTATAGTAAACATAACACACAGGAATAATTTTAAAACCACCTCATAATTTTACACAGTCCAAATAAATATGCAAGAGAGGGTAGGAATCGAATCCTGTTGGAACATAAGCCCCAAATCACATCCACTTTAAAATTATAACTCATTAAATCAACAACAACTAGTATTCAAATCCTGTAGAGTCGTATTACATTTATCAAGGCCACACTATACACAGAGTATATGCAAGAAACAATAATCAAATACATTTGCTACAACAAGGTTGTGAGACCCTTGTGTCTACACTCACGTTGTAAATGCGGCCTCAGCCACATTAACTAAATACACAGTCCCTAAAAGAAAAAAAATAAACCCTGAGATATCGTATGTCCGTCAACAAATCAATCTACAGCAACGATAGTAATTATGGGTTTGCACGCCTATCTATTTCACATTTCCACATTACGTATTAATAAAAAAAACAGTAAAGAATTGCAACCATACAGACTATCGCAAAAACCATGGGGAGTTCTCATGCCATACACGACATGGCCTCAACCCATATGCTGTCAAGTATTATAGCTAAGTTATAAATGTAAACATTTATACAGAGACCATCCACGCAGACGAATGCCCTATGCAACACAAGTGTAATAAACACCTATCACAGCATAATATTTTACACGTAGTCCCATCTATTACCATTTCCAAAAACACAAATGCAATATAAATTCATTTACAAAGTAACCATTAAATCCTTCAATCAAAGTTTACACAGTCGTTCCAAGGGCTAGGGAACCATTGCAAGCAATGGTGCTTCCCAGGCTTAAAGCCCCTAAACCAAAACATGATTTACATAAACAAAACGCAGAGTCTGTTGAAATTCCCAAAGTTCCCCATTCGCTACTAACAAAACCATCATTTTACAAACCCAAACCTTGTATACACAGGCCCAAAGGTGAATTTAAATCCCACAGTAAAACCCCAACCAACAATGTGATATAACCCAGTACTACCCATAAGGCCGAGAGGTGACAAGCATAGGTTGTTTAACAGGTTTACTGTGCACCTATGGCATCACCCACAAACCAGTTGTAAATATCTGAGCTATGAAGCTCCATGCCAACCTTATCACCTACAACCACCAACAAAACGATGAGAATGAGAAGTATGAAACAGAAGGAGCCACAAAACAAGCATTAAACGTAGTCATGAAACCAACAAAGCCTACCTTCATTTATAACTAGGACGTCATCTCCATTCACAGCGCAGAGCCGAGACCAAACCATCCACATACCAAGCGAAATGACCAAATAATCTGTGGATCCAAGCCCTAATATTGGGCTGCCCCAAACCCCAAGAAGCATTAATGGCGCCAGCCTAGTGTCAACTATCAACTCAAAACCCACATCTTCATAGTTTGCAATCTTATTATTTTCGTTGGTCTCTATTTCCATGTAGGGTCTTAAACCCCATCGCATAATGTCAAACCTTATGTTATAACTCACCACCCCATTTCTTAAAACAAGGTATAGTATAAAGTCTATGTAACATATGTGCCAACCCTAAGTCCAATACTATGCACGGTTTTACATGTGTCGTATAACCATAGGATTAAGCCTTAAACCTTGCCTTTGCATTCTCCTAAGCATTAATCTTAGCACCATGGCATATGAAATATGCCATGGTAGTATTGTTATTTATAGAATCAGGGTTTGATCTTTTAGCCAAGTTTTATAACCTGCCAAGAAATAAATAAAGGATATGTTAATACTATTAATGTAGTAAACATGAACTATAAATGAAATATAAATAGAATGAATAATAGGTATCAAATAGATAATTATCTATGTTAAATAATTAATGAAGATAGTAATTACCTCATTATCAAGCTGAGTCTGTAAGAAACCGTAAAATCAACTAATAGGTTCATTAATGATCAACACATTCATCACTCCTTAGAAACAAATATCGTCGCTAAGTATAATCTGCATAGAGTGAAAGAAGTGCCTTAGTTCAAATCGAACTAAGTAAGCCTGCTAGACAAGTAAACACTTTACCTCTCAGACCATCATGGGAGACTTATTCCCACCACTCCACCCACTTTAGTTCCAAAAACAATGTTAAGTTAGAACCATATAAATAACAAGTAAGACTATGCAGAAATGAGTGAAGCATGTAATCAAATAACAACACATACACAATAAGGTATAAACATAAGAATAATGTAGTAAAAAAGCATTATGAAATCGTAAGGAAAATACAGTAATAATGATAACTGAAAGTAAGATGATAGAACGTAAAAACAACTTATGACCAAACAGTGATAAATTCAGTGTACGTTATATTCTGCAAGTTCGATAATGTTCCGCATAGGTAGTTTTTACTAGCCTAATAAAAAAAAATTATTTTCAATTTTTGGGGACATTACAACTACCATGATGATTAGAAAAATTGGGGGGGGGGGGGGTGCTTAACCTAGATTCTTATTTTTGTGTGTTGCACATGAAAATCTCACATTGCCTAGTCATCCTTCAGATGAATTTCTTGTTGCTTGTCAACCTCTCAAAAATCCTGATCTGGATCACTTTGGCCATTTTTTCCCTAACCTAGAAGGTACGGTGCTCTTTCACCTTTTCCACAGAGCACCATAGGTGCCTCCATTAGTTAATAAAGAAGCTCCATTGACCCTTTTCAGTAGGAAAACCCTAGGTCAGTGCTCTATCTAGTTTTCTTAAAAGCACTGATGATCTTAAAAGGGGAAAAAAGAAGGAACCGTTCATGGAATTAGTTCCTGCATGTCTGGGATAGGTGGCATTCACCTCCCTCACCTATAGGGATCTTATTCTATCCTTTTGTCAAGTCATCCTATGAGTCTTTGGCCTATAAATGAAGCTTCTATGAAGAGAGTTGGGGAGACCAGAAAAAACATCCTTATGCTACTAGTTTGAAGTCTAGATAGAGGCAAAGTAGAGGTAGCTTATAGATAGAGAGGTCTTCATTGGAGTTTGTAGACATTTGTTGAGACAGAAGCTGTCAACATCAAGGCATTTGGTTGTACTTATTCTCACCCATTATTAATACAAAAACATTTCCCTTTCCTATATTTGATTATTGTGTTTGTCATTAAATATTATTGAATTCCTTGATCATCAGTATGGATAGTTGATTATCATGATGCTCTCATCTTTTGGTTTGTCTTGTGATCCTTCTTGTAGGTATTGAATCATCTCAAGGAATTTTTGGAGAATAGGTAAACATGTCTACGGTTGAGGTATTTGATGTGTTATGTTAATTAATTTAACTATTCAAGGGAAGGATATGTGGCTGTGATTCTTTTTTTCTGTAGTTGTGTTTTGTGTTATAGAGGAAGAAGCAGTGTCAGCACTAGTTGAGAATTCCTAGTAACAAAATTGGCGACTCCGATGGGAATATAGATCTGATCTGGGGAAGATCCAGTCAGATATACAACTCTTTGGTAACCATTCCAATGGTGAATTTTTTCTCTCTTTTATTTATTGTTTCAGTCTGCAAGGTAAGCTACTCTTTTCATTTTATTTATGATAATTTGCCTCGATTTTGGATTATAGTTTTTACTGTTCTCTGGGTAATTTATTTTTTCATACTATTTTTAGTTCAACTAAGACTTTTTTGTTTCTCCTGCAGTTCTAAATTTTTCAGTATGTTGTCTGGACAACGCGCCTCTCTGTGGCTGACAGACCGTCGATCTCCATTCAAGGCGCCTTTCCCCTTGACTAACAAAGCGCTTCCTTCCCTTCATGTCACCCCTCCCTTCAGGTGACAGAGTGTCGTCCTTCCGCCCAGGGTGCTTTTCCCTTCACTTGACAAAGTGTCGTAGGCACCTAAGTCCTGAGTTGCTAGCGTGCCGATTCAACTTGTGAGGTAGGCTTCAAAAAAATCCTTTTAAAATTTGTCTTTGTCTGTTTGAAATTTTTTTATCTTTCTGAAAATTCTATGTGGTTTGCTTGCCTCTCTGAGATTTTGGCGTGTTCTTTGCATCTGCCTGCTGTTTGAGAGTACTTTGTGAACCTGATTCTCTTTCGAGTTCAATTCCAAAGGATTGATCTTTTTTATAGGGGAAAATGGTAGATAGTTTCAGTTTTGGTTTCAACAAAATATCTGGAAACTTTTATTTTTGAAAAGAAAATCATAGCCTCTTTTAAACTAGTTCATTTTAGACTGCTTTGAGTGCCTCATATTTTCCAGAAAATTACAAAAAATAACCATTTTAGTTTCTTTTTTTTATGCTTTAGAATTTGCAATTTTTCTGCATAAATATATTAGAAGAAATATATTTTTTGACATTGTAGCAAAGATAGTTTGCATGCACACTAAAGGCTTAGTTTCTTTGTCAAAATTTTCAGATATTGTTAACACCCAAAAAGTGTTCACTACCTCATCTACCCCACTACATGGCTCATTTGTCTATTTTCCTACCATATTTCCCTTAAAAACACTGAAAATCCCACTCAAAAGCCTCCAAAAGGCCTAAAATGCCTCCAAAAGGCCAAAAAAACCCCTTTTTTCCTCCAAAAATATCCAAAATTCCTCTAAAATAGCAAAAATCCCCAAAAGGGAAGAAAAAATATAAAATAATGAGGAAAAAGAAGAAAAAACCCTAAACAACTGCCCTAAACCACATGGTTTCCAAAAACCATGGGCAAGCACTCCACCACTAAAAAACTATAAATAGGTGATGGAGACCCCTCATTTCACATCCACAATCACAAGCATCCTTACTCTGCCAAAATTGCTCTTGAAACCCTAGCTCACCCTTTGAGCTACTTTCACCATTGAGAGTCCCTTTTGGCCCATTTCCACCACGAGAGAAAGAGAAGGAGCAGCTGGAGCTCGGAGCAACCTTACGGATCAGCGCAAAGAGCTTCACCAACCTCCACATCGGAGGTAATATCAATAAAAAACCATTATTTATGTTTTGCTGTTTTGTTTCATGCACGTGTTTTAGATTATTTTTATTCCTGTTTAGCATTTTTATTTCCATTTTATTGAACTTCTACTAAGGAGTCCAATCTCCTTAGTAGGTGCTCATTCGCACAAGCTAGGGGTAAAACCCTAGCCACAGTTTTGGCGACTCCACTGTGTTTTTTATTTCTGGTTTCAGTTTTTGTTTTTTCCTTTCGACTGTCCCCTTCGGCCGCCGTAAACCGCGTTTTTTCCCTCTGCAGTCGCGTCCCGACCGTGTCTTTCAGGCCTTTACTTGCGACCCGACCGCGGCTATCAGACCGTCTCCGGTGCCCTGTCGGCGGATTCAAGTCTGTTACCTGCGATTCGACCATGGCTATTCAGCCTGTTTGCTGCGATCTGAACGCGCCTCTCGTCTTTTTTCCCGCGTCCCGAGTGCGAGTTTCAACCCCTTAACTGCGACCCGACCACACCTGTCGTCTTTTTTCCCGCGTCTCGAGCGCGAGTTTCAGCCCCTTAGCTGCGCCCCGACCGCGTCTGTTTCCCTCAAACCCGCGGTCCGACCGCCCGATTTTGCCACAGACCCGCGGTCTTGTTTTTGGAAACCAACCCCTTTGCTGCAATATTTTCTGCATCTGCACAGCCATCTGTTCCACCTGCATCCCTACTTCCTTACAGCCTTTCCTGCAACCCCATTTTACAGCATTTGTTTAAGATTTCAGCAGTTTATTTTAGAAAATTTTGTAGGATTAAGTTGTGCATTCAGTATTGTTGTTAGTTAGAAGGCTGCCCCTTTGTGTGGCCCTTCTATTTCGGGTTCATCACCTCACGAGCACACACTTTGTCACCTAATTCAAGTGAGCCTTAAAATAATATTTAACTCAACCAACATTCTAACCCCACTTGGGGAACACAAAAGAATTTTTGTAGTTAGGTAGGATCGGGGGGATAGGCTTCCAATAACACCCCTCGGTTATTTACACTTGAGACATAGCTGTTGTCCAATTAGGGAACCAAAATCCCCTAGTATTTTTTGGCACGGTCACAACCAGTTTACCAGAGGACCTCTCCCTTAGGAGGGTTGAAGTCGTGAGATTGGTTTCGGAGGCCTGAGTGGAATACCAAACTCCATTCAGTAACTGAAGGGCTACCTTTCGCAGTTCTCGGGATATCCCTTTATAGGGGTATTGCGGTAAAAGGACCAAGTGGCAGATTCACCTTTCTGGACGTGTCATGAACGGGGTATCTTAGTTGCCATTCTTCTAGGATTTGACTACCCGGTGTCCCTCCCGGTAGGGAGATATCATAGCCACTTGGCTTTTCTATTCATATTGTCTGACTTGGATTTCATCACCTTTCAGAGGATATGTCTAGTTGAGTCAGAATACTTTTAGTTAGGTGTTTGCATGCTCCCTTACCTCCTTTTGGTCTAGTGAGTCCACCGTTTTTTATTTTTAGGAAACCTGCTCCTTGTTGGTATTCTGACCATTTCTGTTGACACTCCACCTATTGTCGCACAGCTGTTACATTGGGTGTTTTGAGTAGGTTGTTGGCTTGAGTGCCTTATTTTTCGAGCTCCCCTTCTGCACACTCGGTTGCATTCGGGTTTTCGAGCTGTTTTTTACTCACCTCAACCCACATAAATTTGACACCATCTGTCACCATTGAGTCTCCGAGACATTCTCGGCGCCTCAGGGGCGATCCCCCACAGTACGGTTCACTTGACACCACCCGTCATCGCCACAGATCATCTTCACTTGATACCACTTATCATAGAACTCGAGCCTTGTCACTTGACTCCACTCGTCAGCGGCATTGGACTCCGTCACCCGATAGTGACGCTCCTTATTTTACCTCTGATTCTGAGCCAGAGTCTGAGAACCCCATTTACACTGCCCCTACTAGCCCCATGGCTGGCATAACTTCCACTCCCATTTTGGTAGAGATCGCTGGTGGTACATCCACCACTACACCAGCCCCTATACCCGTTACCACACCTGTTTTGGGTATGCCCTCCACGGGGCCCTCTACCGTTCCCCTCATGGCACCTATTCCTGCAGCGGGAATACCTATTCCCACTCCATCAGTGGCTCACACTACCCATGTCGGTGCGGGACCATCCCATACCACCTTAGTTCCCCCACTTGGGGGAAACCTCCCTACCACTACCCCTCCACTTGGGGGCATTGTTATAGCGGATTTCACCACACTAGGTGAATCACACATTGTATGGCCTTCCCTTGTCCCGCTGCAGACTCATTAGCCCATTTGGACCACTTTATATCTTTTGATGTTACCTTGATCATCCCTAAAAACATTAGAATATTGATATACGCGGCTTTTTCCCCGATAACCGCGTACATACGCGGGTATTCCCTCGATAGTCGCGTACATCGGGATGTGTGCATAGTCCAAAACATTTTGGAGTTTTCCTTGACTTGGATCCGACTCATATGACTCCTGACCTTCCATATGCCTTGAGATCGAATGGATTCAACCTTTCAATATCCCTTTGAAAAGCTATATAAGGAACCCCTTGGTACATTGAAAGCATAAGAGAAACTTGAGAGCATCGAAATTATAGTCCATTGTTGCCAGAACTTTATGCTTGAGTCTGCATCCCTTTGTCCCTTGGAGCACTGTTGTGTTCTTCCCAAGCTTTCCCTTTGGTAGTAAGCTTGCTATCGAAGTGATGGAGGATTGAGGTGGTGGAGGCCCAAGTGGGGGATTCAGTTTCTCCGATTCGTAGACGTGCCGTCAGAGGTTGTCACTTGTAATCTCTGATTCTTATTAATAGAAATATCTTTTCCTGTCCAGTAATGTGTACTTGAATGAATATCGTTTCCATTGGAATATGTCAAATGCTTTTACATTATTGATTATATATGCTAGAATAGATCTAACACCATGAAATATAGTATGCTTGTATTGTTTACTTGTTGTTGAGGACGTGCTATAACAATTCAAGCTGAAGATTGGAAAGCTCAACGGGGATCTACTACAACCGTCCGGAATAAGGTACGAGGTTCGATCCTTTAGTGTTAGATTGTTTATTTCTATTGCATATTGGGAAAGATTGATTTCTGGAGTCTAGCTGTCTGTTGTGGTACCCCAAGCCATAGGAATTTCTCTCCGTAACAGAATTGGCGACTCCGCTGGGGAGTTCCTAGTAGTTGACCTTTGGGGATTGGTTTCTTGGCATTCAATGTATTCGAATTGCTCTCTCTCTCTCTTGTTTCTGTGTCGGTTATGGGGGCATGTATGCTTGGTAGAGCCTGATTGGTGTGAAATAAGTCTCAGCCTGTCTGTTTGCCTATGATTTATGCATCTTTTTCTTCCTGTACGCGGGTTTATTGCTTACAGTCGCGTATACATGCGGGTTCCCCTGATATTTCCACGTATACACGTGGGTTTACTGCACACAGTCGCGTATACCCTGGTTTTTACCCTTTTGTGGAAGATAGTGGATTGCTGGGTGAGTTTTGATAGTTGCTGAGTCTCCTTTGGCACTACCTGAGTCTGTTATTGCCTCTGTGTTTGACCAGAAACGTTTTTTTTTTAGCCTAAATTTTTTTTTTAGGAAAGTTCTTGTCATGGCATCTTTGATTTTTTGTTTGAGATTAGTGCATTAGAGTCCTTTTACCTTAGTGCTTTGCTTGAATGCTGTTTATGTGTGCTTGCAGAGTCTGGGGTGGGTAGAATCATTCTTTTGCTTATTGTATCTCTTTATTTTCAAAAAATACAAAAATATTTGCTTCTCATTATGCATTGCATTATGCACTTTGCATTGTACTTGCACTAGATCTAGATTTGCTTTGGAGTAATAGTTAGGTGTTCATATAGGAAAATTTGCATTCAGCATTTGAAGAAAAATTGTGCATTACATGT